>VUQH01055635.1:0-34686 GCA_015106775.1 Etroplus canarensis | reverse complement strand
AGGCTGAGATGGTTTGGACATGTTCAGAGGAGGGATAGTGGACATATTGGACAAAGGATGTTGAAGATGGAGCTGCCAGGCAGGAGGAGAAGAGGAAGACCACAGAGAAGATTGATGGATGTAGTGAAGGAGGACATGCAGAGGGTTAGTGTGAGGGAAGAGGATGCGAGGGATAGGATGAGATGGAGGCAGATGATCTGCTGTGGTGACCCCTAATGGGAGCAGCCGAAAGAAGAAGAAGAAGAAGAAGAAGAAGAAGAATTATCAGACATCAACTTATGTCTTTAAATGGCATGTGCAGAGGGAGGCATGGGTTGGCGTGGCCCCCACCCCCAAAATACGGTTGGCCCCACTGGTGCCCCCCACCAATGCCAGTGGGCTACAGCACTCTTAATCTTAGAATGAAGTGCCACTGAATGAGTGCACAGGTAGGAGCCGTGGTCGAATGTAGCTACTGAAGTACTTTACTCGAGTACAGCTGTGACTCTGTGACTGGATGCAAACTGGACACTTTTGAAGATGTGGTAGAGAGGAAATCACTGAACAAACTGCTATCCATTATGGATAATCCTAACCACCCTCTGCAACATTTCCTGAGCCCTGTACTACAAAGCAAGTTCGACATAAACAAGGTATCTTTCCATTATCTGACTACGCTTAACCTCACATTAGCATTTGGAATAAAGGCAGTTATCCATTAGATAAGTCAACCCACGCTTTCCTAATCTAGATACAACTGTGTTCACATGAAAGGGGTGAGGTCGGCAGCATATGAACAATCTCAAATATGGGTAAGTGTACTGGCAGCAGAGCGGCTGATCTTACAAAGTGCGGTAAAACTAAGGAATGAGCAAAATATAAAGAGGCTTCACACAGAATACAGACTGAAATCACCACAGCTGCTGCAGATAAAACAACAGTAGGAGTGAGTAGTAAAGTATTAAAAGCACTGTATGAATATATCTATCAGTACTGTATTAATAAAGTTCAGCCTACTTGAAGCCAGGAAAGAACATTGGCAACAATGCTGAATGTCACAGTCGCCGAGACACGGGAGAGTCTGACAGATTACGCTTGTTATTTCATTAAATTAATATTTACATGTGCATAACACAGTTTTAGTTTGAACTTTTTCATTGGCAGCCAAGCTGCTGTTTAAAGATCTGAAGGAAAATAGAGAACAAAAATAAAAATGAAATTCAAACGCTGGTTTAGTCTACGTTCAAATTTGATTTAGACTACAAATCATAAAAGTACAATAGGCACCCTTTTTTTTAGAATTGGAAGCTTGCAGAATAATCAAATTCTTGTAAAATTATTTGCAGCCAACAGGAATAAAATCAAATCCATCAGGAGAGTTGTATCTAGGAATCTATTACTTATGCTCAAAGATGGTTAAGGAAACTTTAGGCCATCTGTGCGCAGAGATCTGAGTTATCTTCCAGGAACAACGAGGCTATTTTCCAGAGAACTGATTGGTCAGTAGCTGGTGATTTTATACCTGCTGATCTCTAATCTGGAACATAACCTGATTAGGTCTGCAGCATAGGTTACCATGGCAATGTACCCTTGTAAGACATGTTAAGAAGAGTTTCTTGCTCCGCTGCCTGTGCAGAGGCTGATTCAGCTCCACTGCCACTTGGACAGATGCAGGAACTCATTCATACCGCTGGCAATAAGTCTTTGTCATCTGACTGCTGTAACGGAAGAATTTCCTAAATATGGGCTAAAAAAATATGCATATTTCTTTTGATTATTCTTCTTAATGTACCTGTAGTTATAAGTATTACTATGTTGTGCCACTTTGTACTTTTACTCCATTATATTTGTGCAAGTACTGTATTGATGGTCCATTTTAAAGCTACCCAGTTATATGTAAGTAATTAAAATCATCTCCAGCTGCAACATTAAAATGATATGCCTGTTAATGAATCAATAATTACGAGCCAGTTATATAACAACTGTGATTCAGGAAAGGGTCATTCTGCATAATGAGTGCTTTCGGTGCATTAAGTATATTATAATGCTCAAACTTTTGTTCTAATTGGCTACTTATGTAGGATCACGACTTTATTTTAGAGTTCAGTAAGTGCAAAACACTTGCTGGATATAAAACCACGTTTATACTCTTGTGTAGTGCTGCTGTTCATATTCTACACCATTTTTCTACATTGTAGTTATTGCTGATAAAATATTCAGATTTCCTGTGCATGCTGACTGAAAATGTCAAGACTTTATTGAAAACAAATTTAACCCATAAGAACCTGGTCCCATGTTTCCTTGGAGCCTTCACAAGTTAAGATCCAGCATAAAGTTTTATAAGGAAGGTCGTAGAACATTTAAAGTTTCTGGGGGTTTTTTTTATAGAACCCAGCCACAGGGCCCACACGCAAGTGTAGTCCTAGTGCCGGTCCCGGGTAGATGGGGAGGGCTGCGTCAGGAAGGGCATCCGGCATAAAATCTTTGCCAAATCCAAATGTGGATTCATAATGCCTGATCTGCTGTGGTTACGCCTGATGGGAGCAACTGAAAGAAGAAGGTTTTACAGAAACTAGAAATACATGGGCCTGGTGAATGTGTTGGGATGTTTGATATTGAATATTGCAATAATGAAATATGTTTCATTGTAACCTGCTTTGGTTACAAGCATTCATTATCCTTCTCCACTGACAGACCTGTCAGTCTCTCCAATAAGCTACAGATAAATAGGTAATTTCAAAATAATCTCCTCCTCGCACAATAACTGGCTCCCATCACTATAACTCCCAGCATCAATGCCACTGACAGAGAAAATTGGTTTATGAAGGCAACAACTTCCTCCTCAGCCTGATTTTCACACCAGATGGCTTCAATTGTACATTCTGTTTTATTTTGACTTGCTATCAGATTTATTTAAGCCTTCCTTCTCTCATCCCATCGTCCCATCTTTTCATGACTGGGTTCAAACTGAGGGTACAGCTGCTTCGCAGCTTGATGTTTATCTCCTTTGCAGCACACTGACATCTAGTGTTGGAGGCGTCTTACTGCAGCTTCTCTCCTGTGGATGTGTCAAAGTTTGTAAATGATTATGAACTGCTATGTGTGTGTGCAGGCTTGCCGTCACGGTCATGTGCAGCACCTGGAGCATCTACTGTTCTATGGAGCTGACATGAGCGCCCAGAACGCCTCGGGAAACACCGCTCTACACATCTGTGCCCTATACAACCAGGTGAGGCATGGGCAAATGCATATGCATTGCACTCCATAAGCACAGATGTGTCTTTGTATGTATAATTGATTCACCTGGCACTATTTCAAAAGTGTTAAGCCATATCTATCAAATCTACCGCAAGGAGTGCAAAAAATGCAGACCAACATACTGTGTTCAAGGGGGGGGAATAATCATTGATATGCTCCGAACTAAAACTACATTCTAATGTTCATTTTTCTCTTCACAACTGAAATTGTTCTCTAAGTGAAAAAATAAAAATAAAACAAGATTTGATTCATTAGAGATGGGAACATTTGAGCCACATGCATTGTGAAGGAAATGCCTGACTAACAGCTATGATGATACAAATGATTTCACTCCTTATAAACAATTCATGAACCAGAGCTCCATTAAGATTAATGAAGATTTCTTATTCAAACCCGTTTCCAGATTTATGCTGCTCGGAACGTTTTATCTGATTCAACTTCCTGATCACAGACGTACACATACACCCGATATAACAGTACATATTGTGTTTCTGTGTATATTTTCATTACTTAAATCACTGACCATTTAAAACTGAAGATAAAATAGGCCGTGTGCTGTTTTCAAATATGCAGACTGTTCAAAAAAATTAAAGAAACACTCTGAAAACACATCAGGTCTGAATGGGGAAGAAACCACGCCGGATATCTATACTGATATGGACTGGGTGATGTGTTAGGAATGAAAGAATGTCACATCATTTGATGGAAATGAAAATGATCAACCTACAGAGGCTGAATTCAAAGACACCCCTAAAATCAAAGTGGAAAGAATGCAGCAGGCTGCTCCAATTTGCCTAAATTTCAGTGCAGTAACTCAAAATGTTGGTAGGTTGTATGATCCCCACACGCTTGTATGCATGCCTGATAACATCAGGACATGCTCCCTAATGAGATGACGGATGGTGTCCTGGGGGATCTCCTCCCAGATCCGGACCAGGGCATGACTGAGCTCCTGGACAGCCTGAGATGGAAACTGGTGGAGTCAGATAGACTGAAACATAACGTCCCAGAGGTGTTCTATTGTATATAGGTCAGGCGAGCGTGGGGGGCCAGTCGATGGTATCAATTCCTTCATCCTCCAGGAACTGCCTGTATACTCTCAGTACATTAGGCCAGGCACTGTCATGTACCAGGAAGAACCCAGGACCCACTAAACCAGTGTAGGGTCTGACAGTGGGTCCAAGGATTTCACCCTGATGGCAGTCAGGGTGCCGTTGCCTAGCCTGTAGAGGTCCCCCCACAGACCTTCACTGACTCACCACCAAACTGGTCATACTGAACAATGTTACAGGCAGCATAATGTTCTCCACAGCTTCTCCAGACCCTTTCATGTCTGTCACATGTGCTCTCATCTATAAAAAAAAAATCACAGGGTGTCAGACCTGCCAATTCTGGTATTCTATGGCAAATGTCAATCAAGTATGAAATAAAGTATATTGTCATATACTTTATACTTTTGAGTCCACTCAAATTAAAATAAAAGTACAATAAGAATTAATTTGAAGTTAAAAAGAAAAAGGAATAAATAAAGATTTGAAAAAGTGTAAAAGACTAATAGTGTGTAGTATATTCAGATGTAAGGGGTTCAGTGTTGACTGGCATATATGTTGGTGACCTGAAAGTTAACAGTCACCCTAACCAGCAATAATTCAATTAAATTCAATTTGGTTTTATTTATACAGCACCAATTCACAACAACAGTTACCTCAAGGCACTATAATATAAAGATCCTACAGTATTAGTGAGAAAACCCCAACAATCAGATGATCCCCTATGAGCAAGCACTTGGCGACTGTGGGAAGGAAGAACTCCCTTTTAACAGGAAGAGACCTCCGGCAGAAGCAGGCTCAGGGAGGGGCAGGCAACTGCCGGTTGGGGATGAGGGGAGAGAGAAGAGAGAAAGGAGAACAAAGAGAGACACAGATTACAGGAGAGAGAAGACAACATTTGATGACATGCAGCAGTAACAAATAAATTCATCATTCTTTCTTAAAACATTGTTGCAAGAAAGAATGAGCTGATGGAAAACCCAGAGTCTGCACATCGGTGTGTGACCATCTTGACAACAGACTGTATGCCCTCATGGTCATTTCCATAGTGGGTGGGTGCACACACATAAAAGATACACATAAATGCATGCATGTAGCCACCAGATCAGAGACAACGTTAGGCAGGGAGAGAATGCAAAATATGAAGGGCTGCAAATGAAACTAAAGGCTGTGGATGTTAGTTTTGAACCACACCTCTCAATATTTAAAAATTAGGTATGTCATTCAGTCACATTGCCACAGGTGTATAAAATCAATTCAAGTTTCTTAGCCATGCAGGCAAACATTTGTGAAAGATACGGTCATTTTAAGGGGCTCACTGAATTCAGACATGCTACTGTAATTGAATGCTAATGTTGAAACAAGTCAGTTTGTGAAACGTCTTCCCTCCCAAAGTCTAAGTGTTTTGGAACCCCTGTAACTCAGGCATGTAGTGGCAGATCAACTAAAGTTACAGAGCGGGGTTGTTGAGTGCTGTGGTATATCGTGTCACCAATTCTCTGCTGACTCAGCAACTGCAGAGTTGCAAACTTCCTGTGGCATTAACATCAGCACAAAAGCTGTGCACTGGGAGCTTCATGGGAGTTTCCATGGCCTAGCAGTTGCTTACTAGTCTTACATCACTGAGCACAATACCTAGTAGCATTGTGGTGTAGTCTGTAAAGCACGCTGCAACTGGACTCTGAAGCAGTGGAAATGTTTTCTATGGAGCAACAAATCGCACTTCTCTGTGCGGCAGTCCGATGGATGAGTCTGGGTTTTGTGAACGTCAGGAGCACATTACCTGCCTGACTGCACTGTGCCAACGGTAACATTTGGTAGAGGAGGAAGAAGCTATAGGGTTGTTTTACTAGGGTTGGCTTGGGCCCCTTATTTCCAGTGAATCTTAATGCTTCAGCTTACCAAGACAATTTGGACAATTTTATGCTTCATTATGTTATGGGAACAGTTTGGGGAAGTCCATTTACTGTTCCAGCATGACTGTGCTCCAGTGCACAAAGCAAGCTCCATAAACACATGGTCGGATGAGTTTGGTGTTGAAGAACTTGACTGACCAGCACAAAACCCTGACCTTAACCCCATTCAGATTCATTAGTCCCAGTCTTTTTTTACAATTTGTTCTCAGCCACTCTCATCAAAGCTGAACACTGTGGGAAAACCATAACACTAGGGCTGTTGCTATGCACAGATATTGACAAAAGCCATGAAATTTAGCATTGAAATAATGGTGTCATGTTAGAAACGCACAATTACATCAAAACAGCTTTGTTATGGTTACACACTCTCTCCACTTCCCATCAGTCTTATTTTGATTGTAATCAGTTTACCAAAAACAGGGCAAAACATATTCAACTAAATTAAAGATGAATTCACTGATAGCACTATTGTTCTAATGTAATGTAATGTTCATTGTTTTGGTCACAATAATCATGCAGGTCTGATCTCGTGACAGCCCTAATCAACACATGCGTTTTGCCTACAAAATTAGCAGTCTGTTGGTTTGTGTGAACAGATTTGCTTGGGATGGAATGAAATTCCAGACCTCGGAATTATCATCTTAGTCCGCACCCCAAAAGCGTCCTTCATTTTGTTGAGCAAGCAGGGCTGTTGTACATTGGGAGACTGAAGTGCTTCATCTGTGAGGCCACGTGTACGCTGTGTACAACATGTGACCAGTGTGTTCAGAGTTTCACACTGTTGGAGTTGTTGCTCAAAAAAAGAAGTGCATTTTCATTACTTCGTTACTCCCTGCTGAAATTACATTACTCATCAGTTTTTGGTGGCACAGTGGTGCAGTGTTAGCACCGTCACCTCACAGCAAGAGGGTTACTAGTTTAAACCCTGCTTCAGGCCTTTCTGTGTGGAGCTTGCACATTGCCCCTGTGATTGTGTGGGTGTCCGGCTTCCTGCCATGATCTAAAGACATACATGTAAGGTTAAGCGGTGATGCAAGATAGTTAAAACATATAAAGCACTGCATTAATGTATGGTTAAATGTGACTTTTAGTCTAAAGCTCTTTGAGTGGCCATTAAGACAAGGAAAGTGCAATATAAATGCCAGATCATTTTCTTTTTTGCTATGCAGCATGGCCTGAGATGCTTTGTCACATAATTACCAGTTAACAACCTGAGGCTACAGTCCCACATACTGGCACAAATCCCATCCTAATGAGGACACGCAAGATCTTTCTTTCAGTGTTTAAGTATGAACACAACGCTGACAGCAAACTTGAAAACTGGCTCAGAGAGAAAATGTGGAGCTGTTGAAACACGCAGGGGTAAAAATGGAGTCTACAGTGATACAAGTCTGACTGCTCATCACTGCTTTTGTTAAGCGTTGAGGGTCGGGCTCTGGCTGCTTGGCTGAGGTCGGGACACGCTCAGCTTTAACATCGCTCTGGGTTCTTTGCTACCAGTCTTGTGTTCGCGTGCTGGATTTGCAAGTGCTTGGAGTGCATAGAGTGAATACTGTGTTAGCAGCAGTTGTTCCTGGCCAGTTTGCACCATGGCATTCTTGTCTTTTCGTGCAATAAATATAAAAGTAATGTTCTTTACTCCTCAAAAGTTGTACACCTCTCTTTTCTTCTTCCCTCCATATCGACTGAAGTCAGCTGATTGTAGCTGAAGTGCAGGAAAGGAACGTTTTTTGGATGATTATTTTTCGATCTGCGTGTTGTGATTTTAACGGTAGAGCTTACACTAGCTGGAAGAAGGTGCTGGGTCACAGCTCTTAATCATTGAATTCAGGTGATTCATTCAGTCCCTTTGCCACAGGTGTATAAATTCAAGCACCTGCACAGTTTGCCTTAGCAAATATTTTGTGAAAGAACGGGTTGTTCTAAAGAGCTCACTGAATTCCAGTATGGTGCTGTAATGGGGAAACAAGTCAGTTTGTGAAAATTTTTCCCTCCTATATTCTACAGTCAGCTGTAAGTAGCGATATTACATGCCTCCTCTGGCATTAACATCAGCACAAAAACTGTGCAACAGGAGTTTCATGGCATGGGTTTCCATGGCAGCTGCATGCAAGCCTTACACCACAAGCACAATGCCAAGCGTCAGATGGAGGGCTGTAAAGCACTCTCATGCAGTGGAAACATGTGCTGTGGAGTAATGGATCAGGCTTCTTTATCTGGTACTGTGAGCTATAATTCTGGGTTTGGCCAATACAAGGAGAATGTTCCCTGCCCTGCTGCATACACTCCATTAAGTATACATTATGTATGAATATGAAATACAAATGTAAATATATGTACATACTGTATATCCAAATATACAGCATGTTAAACAGTTTGATATCCAGAACAGTGAATATGAGTGTGAAGTCTGATAAATATACATAAATATGAATAAACGAAAGAAAGAAAGAAAGAAAGAAAGAAAGAAAGAAAGAAACATGTTGTCCCTGTCAGCCTGAACGATGGAAAAACCGCTGATGGTCACGTTGTTGTCTGGAATCCATTCATGCAGCCACGTCTCTGTGAAACACGTGACACTGCATTCGTCGAATATCCCCTGACTCGAAACGAGTGATGAGAGCTCATCCATTTTATTTCCCACTGAACGTATATTCCCCATTACAGCAGATGGCAAGCATGGCTTAGACTTCTGTTTCTCCGTTTCTCTCTGCTGTCTTTCGCCGTCTATCTTTTTTTTCTTCCGCCTTCCTCCTCTGCAGCCTCTGTGAGTTTTCCTCTTGATGTCATCTGGAATATCTAAAAGTCCATTTACAAACATGGTCAGGATGAGCTAAATAAGTTGGTCCCTTGTGTACTTTATTCAGGGCTTTGTGTTCCCCTGTAGTCCAGATTGTAAACAAGCTGAAAGCATCATGGTCCTCCTCGTTCAGCTGTCCCGAAGAAAAACAAAAACAAAGTAAATTCCATTTGTAGAGGATGCCGAAAAATTTGTTCTTCAGCATGGTAGAGAGAAAAAGTAAACAAATTAGAAAAGATAGTCTTATAAGTTCAAAAAGCAAGATTAAAACGTAAAAAGATAAAGAAAAGTATGAAGCGTGTGCAACAGGCTGCACACAGGTTGGCGCATGCGCACTAGTGGCAAGGGACATCAAAGGGACATCAAAGGGACATCAAAGTGAACTCATAAAAGCTTCTGTAGGTGTAATGTGTAGGTGGCCCAGTACTTTTGGCACAGTAGTGTAGGTAACACAGGTAATGACAATGTGCACATATGAACTGAGATGAGAGTACTGGATTTAGTACAGAAAAGCATTACAGTTTTGCCTTGAAAAAAGATGCTTGCTATGCAAGCTTTTAAATTGCTTCAGCTAGCATCACTTGAATCAGCAATATTCACCTGTCCTGTGTCTCCTCTTTATTTCCGTGAATTTCATATTGATTGTTAGTGTCTATATAAGGCCAGGCTAGAGAAGCTACCACTGTGGACCAGTATGTGGCGCTGGAAATTTTTCCAAAGAAGGCAACTGTCACAAAAAACCCTATACTGACTGTTCTTCCCGAACCATCCGCAAACTCCACTGACAGACAGGTTCATTAAGTGAGTGCAATGGACTGGTACTTACACAGCACTTTTCTACTCTAACTGAGCACTCAAAGCACTTTTTACTACAAGCCTCATTCACACACATTCATACAGCACTTTATTCTATGCCCTAAAGCCCACATTCACACTCCAGTGGAGGCATCTGGAGCAATTTGGGGTTCAGTGTCTTGCCCAAGGGCACTTATATATGTAGACTGGAGAAAGCAGGGATCGAACCATCAACTTTCCTGTTGGAAAACAACTCACTCTACATCCTTAGCCACGCATTTGTACATTGCAGTTATGTCTTCTGCCCCAGTAATCAGTTCACATTTTCAAACTTTGATAGAAATATTAATGTTCATGTCGGCCAGTTTTAATGAAATATGCATTTTACTCAGAATTACCGGAAAACACTGAAAGCTATGAATAAGGATTGGTTTTCATTTAAGAAAATCAGAACACACAATGAGTTGGTCACCAGTATATGCACAAAATTACATTTTACTTTCATATTAGTTTTTATCAGTTCTGAAGTATAGGAATGTTTGAGTTCTAACTATTTCTGCTCCTTTTTAACAGTGAATTCTTAAATAACAGCCCTAACACCAAACCTATATCTTATAAACATTTTTAAAGGGCTCATTTTTAGCTGAAAGATCATGACTTGAATGTATTATTGTGTACTTTTTTAGTCAGGAATGTGACATTTCTTCAATTTTCATATAAATTATACACCAGATTGTATTCTTTCTGGACATTAACATAAAATACGTGTACCATATGGCCCGCATTGATTTTTATGTTTCCAGATATGCAGAATTTGACATTTTCATTCTGGCACTCTATAAAGGCCAGTGTTTGCCAGATTAAACCACATGTGGCCTCGAGAGTGCACAGATCCCCATGCAAATCTGTTGTAAAGCAAGAGAATTAATATTACTTGGATGTTTATTTTTATTATTTTTGAGCAGTAATATATAAAATATACATTTAAAAAAAATCAGTGACATCTGCTTTTTTTTTTTTGTAGGAGTGGGCTTGGTGGTAGTGGGTGCACAAAAGCTTGTATACAAAGCATATACCTCTCCCTGCTAAGAGGCTTCCTCTCATAGACATGCATGATAGGTTAACTGGTGATTGTGAAGTGGCCATGGACGTGAGGTGTATTAATGTATGTTTGATTGTGACTCGTAGTCTAAAATGTGCTGAGCAGCACTCGATCTACACTGTAAACGAATAAGTCTGCAGAATGAGCTCAAACTTTTGTGACTTGTCACTTCTCCCTTAGAATTAAGCTATCATAATTAACAAATAAACATGCAAGCACACTTTTTCATGTTAGCTCCGCTTTTCTTATGACTTAAATGCAAGTCACACATATTGAATTAAACCTAAAAATATACCACTTGAAACATCCATCCATGTTCTTCCCCATATCCAGTTCAGGGTCACCAAGGGAACTGGAGACTATTTGATATTTATTGCTGCAAACTTGAGCAGTCTGAACAAATCATTTAGGATGAATCTTGCTCTCTTGTATTAATGGCTGATTAACTAAATTGCATTGGTCTTAGGGAGAACCTATGCACTGCATTGCATAACATTGTCTATATGTTGTAGCTGTTTACTGTCTCTAGGGGGCAGTGTCACAAACATCTGGTTTTTGAGGTACTCTTGCTTTCTGTTGTTGGCCCTTCAGCCAGCTAAACTGTGTTAAAAACAATGAAAAGTGGCCTTTGCAGCCACTGACTATGGTTTTTATGCCCTGATTTGTTTTTTAATGCTGGGAACTCTGCTATCACTCAATTCAGTTCAGTTTAATTTATATAGCACCAATTCAAAACAAAAGTCACCTAAACGTGCTTTACACTATGTCACTACGTATCTAGATTCCATCCATGTATTAATCCCAAAGGAAATTCAAAATCTCCCGTGTTCTATTGCACTCTGCAGTAGTAGCTGACAGTTGTACTGCAGTATCTCACAGAAGTGATTTAACAGTTTTAAATGTTGTGTGCTCCTGCGTGCTGACATATGCACGCCTTCTGTTTTTCCTGCTGACTCAACCTCATTTGGTTCTGCTCTGTTTGTGTGCAGCCTGTGTGGTCTTTGCTCCTTCTTCCCAGGGGAAACATTTTCTGCACGTCTGTTTGCGTGTTTTTATCATGTAACTGACGTGCTGGTGCTGGGCTACTGGAGCCCAGGAGGTACATCTCAGGAGTAGGAATATACTATGCCTCTCTGGACAATGTTCACCTCTATACGAGTAGTAAATATCCTGAATGCGGTAAATTTACACTAATCAGGCGCAACATTAAAACCTTGCCCACTATCGTCCTGTGGGATCTGGAAATGATCAGCTGATTCTGTGGGTTCACCCTGCACATGAAGCCTCGACAAATCACCCTTTTTTGAATCAACTGGATGGAAAGCTTCAAGGCTTTGTGAGGCTTCATCTGGCGAGCACCAGAGAGCAGGGGAGAACAAAGGTAAGTTAACCAAATATCCAAAGAGACAAGAGCGAGTAAACATAGAAAAACTTGGCCTGGCTCATCAAACTGTTTGTGTCTGACCTTCCAGCAAAGAATGGAGAGGACAGCTGGCTTATGAATACAGCAGGTGATGAACACGAGGATCAGGTGTGCCAGCCAAACTCCACCTCAGCCATGCCCACTCTGATGACTAAGCATAACAAGTTAATTGCCCACACCCATTACTAGTGATTGTGGAAATGGAACATTCGAGAGTTCGAGAGATTTCGGAAAAAGATTAAATCTTTTGGATCTTTTCTAAACATCTCACTACAGTGACATCTGGTGGCCAAACAAATGTATGATTTACAATTTTTACACTCAAACTGAAATGTTTTCTTGTCTCTTATGACTGATTGTGTTGGTTTGTAGTATTATTTGTATGGAAGGATATTTATTTTAATCAGTCAGTATCTGTAGGGGGTACTTCTCTACATTCATGAATGAGTTCTTTATTCAAAGCATAAATAACATAAAACAACACAAAAAGCAAAACATGAATTTTAAAAAAGCCATCATAATAATATGATAAAATATTGATGTCCATCAAAGTATCTTGCTTTGAATTCACACACGAGAACCTTCACCATATTTGTTTTAAAGGAGCAGGAAGAAGCACATGCTTATTAAGCCCCGCCCCTGTTCAGTCCATCATCTAACTGGTGATACTGGCTAATATAAACATGTACATCATACATAAATAATAAATCATCCAATACACAAATACACACAGTTGCAAAAATGTAAAGCTAGAGTTTCAACGCTACCTTAGCCATGTACTGCTTTATAATATTTTTGATAATTTTTTAAAAACTGATTAATATTCATACATCTTTTGCTGCAACACATACATTTAACTTTCTTCTCTTAAAAAAGCTCCAAGTGACCCCAGACAGCCTGACCTGGGATGCTTTCTACCCCCGTCCATTTCAGTGCAATAACAAAATCCAAAATCAGTACAAGACACTCAGGTAAATGAGGCAAGACTTCACAAATAAACTGCAGTTTAGAAAAGATTTTAAATGTTTTACACATGTTGGGTCGTGAATCAGCAGCCAGCCAGGCAAAGACATGAGAAATAATCATTCAATGTTTAACACATTTATTAGACCACCTGTTTTAAAATCAGAAAGACCCTCCAGCATCTTGAAGGTCTTTAATGCAGACTCTCCTTTTCAGTGAGTTCTCCACATTTTACCATTTTGAACAGGGATGAGGAATTTCAGACTGAATTCACCATTTTTCCTTTTCAACTTTTAAAACCAAATAACAAGATCTCCGTTAACCAGATGTGTTTCGCTGAATTTCAATTCAGAAGCGGAGCAAAACAGTGCGGACAGTTCAGAACAGCTGATGATGTACTGGAACGCAATAAGGAACAATCTCATGACATCCTCCTCTCGATACAGACATCAGAACAATGTTTCAAATTAAAAGTTCCACGTAGGTTTCGGTACGTACTGAAACACTGTTTCGATTTTGCCATCACTACCCATTACTGAAAGGCACGGAGAGTCAAATATTGAAAAGAGAGAGAAGGGAGGTCTGAAGCATGGAGGGCAGGGGGACCATGACAGTCCTGACCCTACCATCTGCAGAAATCAAGATTCATCAACAGGCCTACACCCAATCTGTGACCCTCAGATTTTCCACAGATTTTGAAGAGGCATCTGTTGCTTGGCACATTCCACCTCTCTGTCATCAGAATCAGATTCAGAATCAGAATGTTCTATTAATCCCAGGGGTGAAGTTGCTGTGGCTTTGTAAATAGGCAGTCCTGAAAACATGTCCTGAAATCTTCATGATGAACTTAAGCGTTAAATTCGAAAGCTTGAGTAAATTGATATTTATTTCACAATTCACTATTCTCCTCTGACCTCAGGGGTCGACAGTTCATTTTCTCCCGGAGAACTGCCGTCCACCGGATGTTTTCTCTTTTCGGACCATTCTCTGTAAACGCAAAAGGCGGCTGTGTGGAAGAATCCCAGCAGATCAGCACTTACTGAAACACTCAGACCAGCCCATCTGCCACCAACAACCATGCCATGTTCAAAGTCCCTCAAATGGTTTGAATTTCAGCAGGTCCTCATGACCGTGTTTACATGCCTACATGCGCTGAGTTGCTGTGATATGATTGGCTGATTAGATATTTGCATTAATGAGTGGGTGAGCAGTTAAGTGGCTGGTGAAAATATGACAAATGTCATAGGACAGAAGGTTAAAGGTCACCTTCGGTTTAATGGTATAAAAAACAGAACTTGATTGGCTGGCAGAGGTATAAACTCGCGAGATTACAAGCTGGTTTAATAATCATCTGAATATTAAGAATAAGCCCAGGTGTTTTTCTGGCTGGATGCAATTGTTTATTAAAAGCACATTAGCAAATCACAGTGAGTATAATGTTCCCTCATTAGCATGAACACACACTAGTTTATTTTGACTGAAATCTACGTACACACAGAAACACACACAGACCCTGCTGTTCAACAAGCACCAAATGTGCATTAATCTGCTGCTGGAACTGGAGCAAAATCACCGTTTCATCCTGTGTTTTTGTACTGTTTGGTAAAAGCAGTGGCCAGCTGTTGTAGGACTGTTTAATAAAGCTATACATCGATGAAAATTTTTTTTAAATGTTCCCATCTTCAAACTATCAGCGTGCTATGTACTTAGTCCCAAAAACACAGTACTAAAGCCCATATCTGTTGATGAGAAGTCTCGCTGAATATGCACAGACTAGATGAAGCATTTTTGAAGACCGCTTCACTTAAACCTGTCTTTATGCTCTTCATCTAAAGGTCAGCAGTGGCCTCTAACACTTGTTTGTAAAGCCAGTCATCCGAGACCATTTAACACATTGACCTTGGAGCACGGCCAGTTAAGCAGAGAAGCACTGCTTTGAATAAAAAGCAGCCCAGCGGTATTTTTGCATCAAAGCAAGCTTTCACTTCCACTTAAATGTAATTATATATTTTTTTTTACCAGAGGAGACAGGATACAGAATTACAATAACTTAGTACGCCCCAAAAATCCATCTGGAAATAAGAATGAATTTCTTTTAGATTTTTTTCTACTTCCAGTAAAAGGCCAGTTGGTCGCTCTGTGCCTTTGGACTTCAGTATTCTGTCTTTCACAGCTGGCCTCAGTCATGCTAAGGAACAAGGTAAAAAAACAAAAACTGAGCTATTAATGTTTTCTGAGTTTAAGAAAACACTTGTGATTTTTAGCCCAGAATTGTCATATTATCAGAAGCTTTCAGACTTCTAAGACACATTGCTGTGAATTGTTTCCAGTCAGAAGCAAATAACAGACTGATTTGGATCAGCTGATAGCTTTTGAACATCAGGAACTTCAACGGGGTGGACAGATGCCAGGATGTGTTTGGTTGCAGCAGGCATGGTGTTGCACCGCCACACTGAATTGTGCATGTGGCATTCCCTGTTTATGGTGACATCTGTGATGTGAGAAAGTGAATCCACCCTTGTAATGTGAAGCAATTTGGTTCTTTGGCAAAAAGACATGCATGGAGTTTTTAATCTCAAATTTATGGCTTTCATATGAAAGAATTTCACATTTTATTGCGTAATTTTTCATGTCGATCTAACTTTAATCGCAGAAATTGTTAAATTACATCACATGGCACTTGTATTTCACGTCTCAACAATCAGATGGTCTATGTAGAAAAAACAGACGAACCTTTTCAAGTTCAGCCTAGTTGTAGGTTTTGGCCTTTATAAGAATATTGGAGAGAATGGCCATCTTAATGCTTTTAAATAAAAAAATAATAATAAAAATTACAGCCCAAATTCAAGTCCTGCAGGTTTAGATGGAGTCAGGAAGGCTGAAGGGTGGAAGAAAAAGGCTGTATCTAACAGATGGACATCGCAACTATGGCATCATTTCTTGGTTTGTGGACCCTGCATTTTAAAGGGTAAACATCACCATTTTAGTCACTGCTGTGTTGTTTTTTGATAGCTGTATGTGTATGAGAGGGTGGAGTGCTAAGTTAACAGCTAAGCAAGTAAGCTTGCTTTGCTGGCTCGCTGACTAAGTTGTATTCTTAAATTGTACAGTTGTAATGCATAGACACATATACAGTGGATATAGAAATTCTACATATCTCTGTGAAAATACCAGGGTTTTTATGTTGAAAAAAGGAGACCACGATAAATCATTTTAAAATTATTTCCACCTTTAATGTGACATATAACCTGTACAATTCAGTTGAAAAAGAAACAAATCTGTTAGGGGGAAAATATTAAAAATAAGAAATGCACAATAAGCTGATTGCATAAGTGCACACCCTGAAGCTAATACTTTGTTGAAGCACCTTTTGCTTTAATTACAGCATTCAGTCTTTTGGGGTAGGAGTCTGTCAGCGTGGCACATCTTGACTTGGCAATATTCGCCCACACTTTCTTGCAAAAGTGCTTTAAATTTGTCAGATTGTGGGGGCATCTCTTGTGCACAGCCCTTTTCAGGTCACCCCTCAGATTTTCATTTGGATTTAGCTCTGTGCTCCGGCTGACCCATTCCAACATTTACATTTTCTTTTGGTCAAACCATTCTTTTGCTGATTTGGATGTGTGCTTGGGGTCATTGTCGTGCTTAAAGATGAAATTCTTCTTCGGCTTCAGCTTTCTAGCAGACATCTGAAAGTCAAAGTTGACTGGTAATCGGAATTGTTCATAAGTCCCTCCGCCTTGCCTAAATCCCCAGTTCAAGCTGAAGTAAAACGATACCAAACCATGATGCTGCCACCGCCATGCTTTGCTGTAGGTATCTTATGCATTGTCTTGTTTTTGCACTAAACATACCTTTTGGACTTGTGGTCAAAAAGTAAGTGTTTTTTTTTTGTTTTGTTTTTTTATTTAGCCAAGCCTAGATGTTTTTATTTGTAAGAAAAGGCTTTCATCTTGCAAGCCTACCCCATAGCCCAGACATATAGAGAATACAGGAGATTGTTGTCACATGTTCTACACAACCAGTACTTGCCAGAATTCTTGAAGCTCCTTCAGAGTTGCTGTAGGCCTCTTGGTAGCTTCCCTGACCAATTTTCATCTTGTCTTTTCATCAGTTTTGGAGGGATGTCCAGTTCTAGGTAATATCACTGTGGTTCCATAATTTCTCCACTTGTAATGTAATGCCACGTACATTCTTCTCCTGACTGATACCTTTGAACATTAGGATGCCTTTGATGCTTTGTCAGCTCTCTGTGAACCATGACTTTTGCTGTAGGATGCTGAGTGACTGTCAGGAAAATCCTACAGGGGCAGATGAACTTTATTTGGGATTAATCAGTCATTTTAATTGATGGCAGGAGTATACCCAAAAAATGCTGACACAGTAAGCTATAATATTTGATAAATCAAAATACTTCAACATGCCAAATGGTTGAGATCTCCAGTTCAGTGACTCAAATTAGAGAAGATGAGGACAAGCAGGCAGCTACTAGCCACAGTTGTCCATGTCTCTAGCTGACACAGGGGCCAATCAAAGCGGCCACAAACATAATCCAGCCACCCTACAGTTAATGTAAAGTGGGGAATTTACCATAACACCACAACAGTTTTTGTACCGGGCTATAAATATGCTGGGGATTGTTTCACTTTAAGAGTTGAAGTGGCCATTCAGCTCAGTCTAATAACTGTCACATTTTTTCGCATCAGTGAGCATGAATTTGTAAGTAATGTATTTCAGCAGAAGGTGTAATATGTATTAGAAGCATGTATTTTGTCCAGAGACAGCAGGCAGACATAAAAACAGATGGCAAACAGTGATTCAAATGATAAGACAATGTATTTTATCCCAAAAAACACCTAAAAACTCAACCAAGGGACACTTTTCAAATTAAGTGACACAAGTGGTGTCTAAGGCTACGTTCACACTGCAGGCAAAAGTGGCCCAAATCTGAGTATTTGCCATTATGTGACCCTTACCTGATTTTTGTATGGCAGTCTGAACATCATACATCTGTTTTTGTTTTTGTTTTTTCAAATTGGATTCAGGCCACTTTCATATGTGGTCATGAATTGGAAACGTATCTGGTGTTTTTCAAAGCGACCTCAGTCTGAACGGTCATGTCGCATTTAATGTGACTGTTAGGTCATTAAAGTGAGACAGATGTCACAATTCTGCGCCAGAGGAGGCTGCATGTCATTAAATGTTGTCTTCTCTCTCTCATAGTCTGTGTCTCTATTTCTCTCTTCTCTATCCCCACACCCCCAACCAGTCTAGGCAGATGGCTGCCCCTCCCTGAGCCTGGTTCTTCCTTCCCACAGTCACCAAGTTCTTGCTCATTGGAGATTGTCTGATTGTTGGGGTTTTCTCTCTAATACTGTGACTTTTGCTGTGAATTGGCGCTCTGTAAAATAAATTGAACTGAACTGAATTGAACTGAAGCTTGATAAAAGGGGTTTATGTGGATCATTCTTTTATTGACCAGTTATGCTGAATGTCATAAATATGTTTAACTTGCTTGATGGATAGAAACCCGTGAACATATTCCAGTACAGACTGTTGCATAAAAACCTCAAAACTTCTTTAAAGGTATAGTGAGAAAAATCCATCTGTAGATGAAGTTTCCATGGCATCCAGGAGTTGACCTTTCTCACCATGTATCCCCTCTCTCCGGTCCCTACATCTGCTCTTGTTCTCTGCTTCTAATTGTCTTCTGGTGTCCCTGCTCCTATTCACAGCTCTGAAATGTGTCACATTTACAGCTCCACATAAATCGAGCTTATATAGATTTGGGCAAAAAAAAAAAAAAAAATCATATCGTGGGATTACTACACACCAGATGGAAACGTCCATGAGTAAAAATAACACACCCATGCATGTCTTAAAATAAGAAGCTAAATGTCTAATCGGAGAAAAATATTAGTAATGCCGACTCTACACTACAGATTATGGTTGTGTATCAGTATCTGTGTGAGTGATTTTTCAACTCTCAATAGCTTATTGTGGATCTAAAAAAAGTATTTATATTCATGTGTGTGTGCACAGTGCATGCGTGGTTGAGCACTTTGTGGGCGATTTGTGCAGCAGATTCAAACCCCTCAGCACTCTCCATCTCTGTTCTTCTCTCTCTTCCTCTCTCTCTCTCTCTCTCTCTCTCTCTCTCTTTCTCTCTTTGTTTCTCTATCTATCTCTCTCGCCCTCACTCCCTCTTTCTCTTTGAGTGGAGCAATAACAGCGAGTGAAGCTCCATTCCTGATATAGGTAATAGATGTTCTTTTTCTTCTTTCCTCCTGTCTATCCCTATGTGACTGCTGGCATGTTCAGCCACTGATCAGGTGCTGCTTCAATGACTTCTTATGCTTTTGGGAAAATCTGCTAATGTCACTGGAAGTTTAATCATATTTTTGTTTTTTGTTTTTGGGGTTTTTTTTTTGCAAAAATAGGAAACCTCCAAGGTTCCAGTCTTGTCTTAGGGCTTTTCTCAGCTTTGAGTGATTTTTCTGTCTCTCTTCCACAGGATAACTGTGCCAGAGTGCTGCTAGTTCGTGGAGCTGACAAGGAAGTGAAGAACTACAACAGCCAGAGTCCTTTTCAGGTAGTAAGAAAAAAAAAAAAGCTTCAGTACTGTTTGCATGTAAGTGATTATAGAAGATTGATTTCAGCTTTCGGCCGAGGAAAAAACATTTTTAGGAGCACCACATTTTCTTCATCTCATTTGTTACCATGGCAACAGTGCAAAATGGTCAAGGTCAGTTGCAACCAGGGATGTAAATAGCTTTCTTGCCAGTATTAGATTTATTGCAATTGAACGCTGTTAGGACAGGGAACTACAAAAAGTTGGCATGGAAAACAAAGGTGGCAGTGTCTGTTTCATCATTTAGATCATTTCGCTTACCCTCCTAACATCCACCAGGTCACCAGTGAACCCCGTATGGGTGGGGTTAGGGTTAGGAGTGCATTTTAGCCTATGCTAAGAGAAGCAAACATAGTTTCAGCAACCACCTTTAAAATCAAGTCATTCCACGCATTTTGCCCTCAAAAATGTCTGGTTTCTGGTTTGATGAAAATTCCATTTAAAAGGTATGTTTTCATATTGTATGCAAAACATTTTTTAATCAACACTGAGCTCTGGCTGTGTTTATCCTACTTATTCTACAAAGATCATGGAGGTCATCGAGGTAGAAGATGTCTTCCAATTAACCGTACCCCTAACTCTAACCCTAGGGTATCAGAAATTAAGTGATTCTCGTTTTTATTAAATGGTTCTTCCAAATCTGGGCAATCTGGGAATGAAGAAAATAATCATTCTAACTCGCATACATCAAAATGTTATTACATTATTTTCAAGAAAATCAGTTTTGCCTTTCTCCAAAATACGGGGTCAGAGTAAGGTTGGGGTTACCAGGTATGACAACGCAGATTAACCTCAAGACAGAGCACGAGAGTACCTTTTATTGATGTTTTTAATGTAACCGTAGCACATTAAAGCAAAAAGAAACTCATGTGCTCCTCTTATCATGGAGAGGTGCATCAGGAAAGGCATCCGGCGTAAAACCTCTGCAAAATTACCAATGCGGTTTCTTGGCAACCCTTAGGGAAAAATACAGGGGAGCAGCTGAAGGTACATTTTAGTGTCCCCCGTAGTGTAGTGGTTTACATATTGGCCACACAAGAAAAATGTCCCTGGTTTGATTCCAGGTGGGGACACAAGCCCTTCTCACCACGGAGGGTTGTGTAGGGAAGGGCATCCGGCTTAAAACCTCTGCCAAAATTACCGTTGTGGATTAATCTGTTGTGGTGACTCCTTTGGGAAAATACACGGGTGCAGTTGAAGGTACAAACATTGCACAATTATATAGAAAGTACCATAATGACATGAGCTGGTATTCCAGTGCATGTATATTTATATGCTTCTGTTTAAAGTGTGTATGCTTCTGCAAGCACATCCATAAAAAACCCCAGAAGCACTGAGAGCTGCCTAACTGGCATGTTTGACTCATAACCTACGCCTGAGTTAAAAAATAGCCATATTTAGGCAGGAGTTTATGAAAGGCAGTCCCACGGGGTCCTCAACTGTCCTCCAAAGCCACTCCACTGGAGCGCTTCAGAAAGGGAGCGAGTCCGGGTTGAATGTAGGGTGTTAGTCAGAGTTTGAGCCTTCATCTGAGAAGTTCGGTTTGTAGCCTAGATTGTGCTCTACATTTAGCTGTGGTGGCGTTGTTTTTTCCCTCTGTGTGAGGCTTCTCTTTTGTTTGAGCTCAGTGCAGGATCAAGGATCAGTAATCTGATCGGTTTGTTGTGCATTTCAAAATCGACATTTAGAAAACAATTCACCTGTGATTTAAACCTGTAAGGTCAAAGCCATCACCAGTGATGACCCCAACTCTAACCCCATGCTTCCAGGAGATGTCATTTTTTTGTTCGTTTTGCAAATTGCTCTTTACATTCTTGGCAATCGGGGACAAAAATAATAACACTAACCTTTTCAGGTTTGCGAAAAAACCCACTAAGGTCTGATTTTAAACTTGAATAGAATGGTGTAGATTTGGTGGTGTAGGCAGTTGACAAATTAGCACGAAAACTTGAATAAATGATATCCTCATTTTGATTGTCATATTCATACTGGTACAACACCGTCCAAATCTGTCTGTTTTGTTCTAACAGAGTAAAAGTCTTGGCATGTTAGTGCTAAGTCTGTAGGTGGTGAACAGAGCTTTGTGGACTTACATGTTGTAGCTGTGTACTGTCACTACTACAGGAACTACCAGTAACTTGGAGTACAGTGACCATGTTTGTGCTGTTGTTGGTACTATGGCTTAACCCCTGCTGCTAATGTGACATGAAACAGAGTGCTGCTCGCTTCCTGTGCAGTCAAACTCTTTAACCAATCAGCATTCTACCTATGCACACAGTAATCACCCCTGGGATCATTGCTTGTTGGCTTTTTGGAGTACTGCATGCAAGTATATCTCTGCGGCCTCTGCACTGGTCGCCACAGTCCCTGTCTCTGCGTAGCCAAAGAGCTATGCAAAAGGATACTAAAGCGTTAGTATCCTTTTAACTTCTGGTACTAATATGTGGTTTGAAACCTTACCAGGTGCCAAAACATGTGTCCACTGCGAAAACAGAGTTAAACAAGCACAGTCCAAGAATACATACCTCCACCAAGGCTGAACAATCTTTGAATTTCTATGTTTTCTGCATTCACAGCCACGTTATTAGGTACAGCTTACTAGTTGGACCACCTTGTGCCTTCAGAACTACCTTCATTCTTCATGGCAGAGAATTAGCAAGGTGCTGGAAACACTCCTCAGATATATGATAGCATTACATGGATTCTGCCATTACTGTTGTCATCCTATTAGCTTGAAGCAGTCTGGCCATTGTCCTCTGACCATTCTCTGTAAAGCCTAGAGATGTTGTGTGGAAAATAATCCCAGTAGATCAGCAGAAATACTCAGACCAGCCTGTCTGGGATCAACAACCATGCTACGTTCAGAGTCACTTATATCACCTTCCTTCTCCATTCTGATGCACAATTTGGACTTCAGCAGGTCATCCTGACCATGTTTGCATGCCTAAATACAAAGAGTTTCTGTCATGTCATTTGCAGATAAGATGTCTGTGTTAAGGATTAGTTGAACCAGTGTGCCTAATAAAGTGGCCAGTGAGTGTACATCTTTATTTTGGATAAATTGGAGTTCTTTGACAATGAAAAACAAACTCGCAGCCACAGTAATATCATCACAACTGGGTACTGTTAACGCTAATTTTGTTAGCAAGGTGCAGCCATAATTCAGTGTGATTTTTAAAAGCAATGCAAATTTTGTTGAACAAAAACCAGGCTTAACAAATGTACAAATGTCTTACTGAAAAATCTCTGCAAAACCCTTCAGAGTGTTGTTTCATGCAGCTGAATGCTGAAAAGGAAGGAGCCAGCAGCCATTACTTATGAACTTTAAGCCTAAATACATTATTAAGATTTAAACCTGGGAGTTATATAAAACATTACCTCAGGTACAGTAGTTATGAAGGGGCAAATTAGCCACAGCAACAGAAAACATTTCTCATACCAGGCTGTAAACATGTTTATTTCTGCTGTAAAGGAGTTTCCAGACTTGGCACTGGTGTCAGACTTGCAGCATATGGACAAGCATAATGTTTGCCCTGCACGTTTGCATTTTCTGATTGTATTCATGTTTATGCACACAGAATATATAGCTTCTATAGGATACTCCAACAAAAAAATTAATGGGGTACTAGTCTGCATTCACATATAGGAAACAAGGCTTCACTCAATGATTATATCTTACACTGTGGCCTCTGTCATCCTCAGACCTCAACGTAACTGAACAATCTCCCCAAGAACCTGAACTGCTGGAGATACTGCACCCCTGACTCTCTTAGGCTTTGAGTCTTTTCCGCCACACTTGGGCTGGATGATATGACCGAAATCTCATATCACAATAACAATGTGTATCACAATATAGTAGGTTTTATGCAAATTTAGCGGGCAGTGGTGGCTCAGTCCGTTGGGACTTGGTTTGGAAACCAGATAGTTACCAGGGGCTGCTGGTTCAAGACTCACTCAGAGCACTGTACATGTGGAGGTTGGAGGCCCAAACTAGAAAGTTGCAGGGTGCTGCCGCTCAAGGCATGCATGGACCACTATGTATGGAGGCTGGAGAGATGTGAGTTCACTCCCTGAGCGCTGCCAGGGTGCCTCTGAGCCTCTATTGCTCTCTCGTGCTCTCAGTGGGCAACCTTCTCTGTCACCTCTCCACTAATGCATGACCACTGGTTCTGTTTGTGCAAGTGTGTGTGTTTCAGACCTGCGTGTAAAATTGTGTGCAATTAACAACAGAGTGTAGGGCTTAGCCCCACTAGTGGGATTAATAAAAGTTGTCTTCTTCTTCTTAATGATCAGATGGAAAGGACAGTTTCTTTTTTACACTGACTTCACTTTAATAACACTGTAGTGTAATGGTTCACACATTTGTTTCACAAGTGGAGGGTCCCCAGTTCAAGTCTGATTAAGGAACACAAGCCCCGCCCACCATGGGAGAGTTACATCATCCAGTGTAAAAAATGAGTCAAATTATGGATGCAGTTTGCTCTGCTGTGGCGACCTCTTGGGGAACATTAAGGGGACAGCAGAAAATGTCACTTAAAAATGCGATACTGAAAAATAAAAAATAAAATGAGTGATGTCTCTGTCAGTAAGAAGGCTTAAAACTGATGTAAACACAGTTAAAAGTCCAAAACTTTATGCCTCTCCTACCAATTTGCAGTTTTATTTTCCAAAGACACCCAGTGGGCCGGACTGGATCCTTTGTTGGTCCATTTCTGGTCCCCGGGCTGTATCTTTGACACCTGTGATTCAGAGAATGAGCGGTTGCATGTCGGCTGTGCTAGAGTAAACTGACATATCCATGCAACCAAAGTCTCGCGTAACCATATTTTGCACAGCTGTATGGATGCTAGCCTGCAAAAAAGGAGGCTACTGCTGCTAGCACTGCTAACGTTAGCCACACTGAGTAAGTAAAAATGACATTATGTGTGCTCTCAGTTAAACAAGAGGCAAAGTGCAGCACATTTCAGCGATGTTTAAAACATGATTTGATTATCAAAGAATGGGATTAATGGTTTCAGCTAGCTCTTAAACACACATGCACTACTCGTAAGTTTAACCAACTAATAAATTAGCAGTCAGGAACTTTCAAAGTAAATAGTATACTTTAATGCACTGCAAAATAAATAATAGAGCAAAATATGAAACGTTTTTATTTCATCATCCGATATTACTCTTCATATTGCACAGGCCTACCCTCGTCAAATAGAATAATGCCATTAATCGGTCAGATAGGGTTGCACATCTATGCCAGTGAACGCTGAAGTTGTTACCTGGAGTGACCCACATAATGTAAAATAGCACAGAATAATGCAGCTGATGCTCAGTGGAAAGAGCTGTTCTCTGCTGTTGTGCAATACATCCGACAAACCTCTTTAGGCAAGTAAAACAAGAATGTAAGGAATACGCTCTGATGCTTTTAAGCCGCATTTGCTTCTGGTAACCTCGGCAAACACAGAATAATTTTTTTCATCACTTTACAACGATAACAGGATATGTCGGGTTTTGTTGTCACAGAACTCCATAGCCGGAGCTGCTTTCTGCAGCCAACATTTGCAGTAGATTTCAAGAAACATACAGGCAGAAATCTGTTGTAAAAGAGACACTGACAGCAGTTTCTCTGCTGACAGCAGGCTCAACAGTAGAACAACAAGCAGCCACTAGACACGTTGGACTCTCACTTGTTGTCAAGTGGAAAAAACTCGCTCTCTTGCTCTTACTATCTTTATCATTGTTGCACTCTCCACCTACACATGAAGCCAAGAGCTGAATCCAACAAGTTTATGCCTGTTTTCTGGCCAGCAGACATCTGGGAAACTGAAGGAGAAATATTAGTACATCAGAAGCATAAAGCTACATTGCATTAACTACATGACCCCAGGTAACAAAAAGCATTGCAAACCTACTATAAGTAGGTACTATAAGAGCATGTGATGGAGTTTTGAAAAGTACGTGGGCCCCTAAGCTCTCCTATGTTGAAGTTTTGCCTGGCAGTCCAAAACTTTTGCCATTAATCTGTAGCTATAACATCCTAAGGTGCTCTGGTTTGAGGCCTTCCTTCAGATATTAAACCAAATTTGGTGTTATTCAAACATAAGTGACAAATTAAAGACAAAACTTAATCCCTTCACCCCTACAGTGCAGGCATCCAGTAGCTCCGTTCAGTCCAAAGGTGTTCTAAGTATGTGCCTTTCTCTGATGATGAAACATTTCTTTCCTGATGGGAGTGCTTGATCTCTTCTAGGCAGACAGTCCACATATCCATTGAACTGAGTGGTTTGATGAGGGTGAAAATAAAAGCCAATCAAAAAAAGTCATATGCTATGGTTTTACAGTCAACTTTTTTCCACTACCATTAAAATGGAAAATGATGGAATATCTTTTGGAAGAAAAGAGTTCGAGAGGCTTGGATAATCAATGCCAAAGAGCACTGAAGCTGTTCTGGCGGCACGCTGGCCAAACATCTCACTAATTTGTCAGTGCATGTTTTAGTGATACTGCTGTTGGGTGGCAAGTTCAAACAAAGCAGCAACTTCTGAAGCTGAAAAATCATGCTAATGTGGAAGGGCCAAAACTGCAATTCCTTTAGTGGGCACTTGAAGCTGGGTCTAAAAGTGAGCCAATTCCCATAGGCTCCTATGGTGAAATTATTTGAGGGTATCCATCTATTTTCATCCACTTGTCCAACTCAGGGTCATGGGGTACTGCAGCCTATCCCAGCTGCCGCAGGGGGAATGGCAGGATACACCTTCAACAGGTTGCCAGTGTATTGCTGACCTATCACAGACAGACAGACAACCCTTCACACATACAACTAATTTAGAATTGCCAGTTAACCTAACCCTGCATGTCTTTGGACTGTGGGAGGACCACCGATAAGTTAACTGGCAATTCT
The DNA here is from genome assembly GCA_015106775.1 of Etroplus canarensis. Classification (NCBI taxonomy): domain Eukaryota; kingdom Metazoa; phylum Chordata; class Actinopteri; order Cichliformes; family Cichlidae; genus Etroplus; species Etroplus canarensis. The sequence continues at coordinate 7,878 of VUQH01055635.1, read as the reverse complement.
AAATTGGCCATAGGTGTGAATATGAGCCTGAATTGTTGTCTGTCTCTCTGTGTTAGCCCTGTGATAAACTGGTACCTAGGTAACCAGAAGTCCCCTTTCTCGTTGCAATTTTTCATCATATTCCATAAAAATCTGTGAAGCTTGTGACTTTGTGGTGACTAACCTTATATAAAACTATATGGCGACCTGTTCTGTCCTGCCTCTTGCTTTGTGACCGCTGGGATAGCCTTCAGTTCCCCTGTGACTTTGAATTAGATAAGCAGGAGAAAATGAATAAAAAGAAGAAGAAGAAGAAGAAGAAGAAGAAAACCTTTATTTGTCCCACAATGGGGAAATTGCATTGTTGCAACAGCAAAGTGTAAGTGCAGCAAAGTGGAATAAAAACTAGCCTGTGCGTGGGGTGCCTTGAAGCCTGAAATGGTGTTCAATGATGTTCGAAAGCAGGCTTTTCGTCCCTGGGTGGGCTCAAATCACCAACCTTTTGGTTAACAGAGCCACAGAGACAGCTATGGATGGATGGATGGATGGAACTACTGTTTGCTGGTTACTCTGCTGAGTGGTCCAGACGATCCAAGGATTCTTTGAAATTCTAGCATTTTATTTGTCTGTTACTTACCACTAATTAGCAGGTGCCTGTGACAGATGTAATGTGCAACATTGCACACACATGTTGCACATTACATTGTATGAATGCAGCTTGTTGGCTTTAGCTAAAAGCTTTCCTCTCCATTCTTATACGTATGTGGTCACTTCTGGTACCAAAGACTAACCAGGCAGTGGCCAAACCAATAACACTGAGGCTTCAGATTGTTAAGTCCAAAAGCAAAGGGGAGCACAGCAGCTATGGCAACCTTTTTATACAGTCCAGAGTCAGTGTTCTAATTCTTTACACAAGTGTTGCGGCTTCATCCTACAGTATTAAGAACTTCCTTTCTTTTCTTCATGAAACATCATAGACTGTAAAGGATGGATGTAGATACTGTGACATCACCCGTTGGTTAGCAAAATCCCATTGTGAAGGACAAAACTAAAAACAAAACGACCCACATTTCCCCTGTTTGCATAAACTTGTGTACTTTTTGACTTATTTTTGTGCTCTTGGTTCTTTAAAGTTTTTGATTAACTAGACAAGGGGATACTTTGTTATTTGCGGTAAACATCATGTCAGTTTTTCTTTGTTTATTGGTTTGTTGTGATAAATCCAGAAGTAAGTGAACAAGAATTTCCACAGTTGTGGCCAGACACTCTTACTGGCCACTTCACTGGACACAACAGCATCACACAGTTGTTGCAGATTTGTCGACTGTACAGCTCCCATTCCACCACATCCACGGAGGCCATTTGAGTGCAGTGAACATGTTGTCATGTTCAAGAAGCCAGTTTGAAATTATTTGAGCTTTGTGACATGGTGCGTTACCCTGCTGGAAGTAGCCATCGAAGATTGGTACGCTGTGGTCATAAAGACAACATTTTTCCAGTCTTCTATCGTTCAGTGTTGGTGAGCCCATACAAACGGTAGTCTCGGTGTTCGTAGCTGACAGAACTGGCATCCAATGTGGTCTTCTGTTTCAAGGTTCGACATGTTCTGCATTCAGAGATGCTCTTCTGCATACCTTGGTCCTAACAAGTGGTTATTTGAGTTACCGTTGCCGTGCTATCAGCTCAAAGCAGTCTGACCATTCTCCTGTGACCTCAGGCATCAACAAAGCATGTTCACCCAGAGAACTGCCACTCACTGGGTATTTTCTCTTTTTCGGACCATGCTCTCTAAACCCTAGTGATGGTTGTGTGGGATAATCTCAACAGATCAGCAGTTTCTGAAACATTCAGACCAGCCTGTCTGGGACCAACACACCTACAGTAACTTTCCTCATCAGAGTAGTAGAGTAGTAGCCTTTCTCGTTCTCATCGTCCTCATCTTCATACACCTCCTCTTAATTTTAAGATGAACCACAAGGTCAGGAACCAGTTCTCCCTGATTGTCCAAGGCCCTGACAGACAGGATGTCCTTATCTTCCCCAGTTTGACTGTTTTCTGGTAGTAGAGACTGTAGACTCAGCATCTTCTCCCAGTCTCTCACAGTCACTTAAATCATCTTCCTTCCCCAATCTTATGCAGGTTGTCTTCACCATCCCTACATGCCTAAAGGCATTGAGTTGTTGCCATGGGATGGGATACTTTTATTAACTAATAGTAAAACCGGTATAACTAATGCAGTGGCCATTTAGTGTAGTGTGTCCATGTATATGGTAGCAGGTCTGTGTAGATGACGAAGCCCTTTTTTTAAACTGTATGTGCAGCTCATTATTTGTGCATGCATTTTAAACAGTGTAGAGACCGGCCGCTCTGCATGCTTGTCTATTCAGCAGACAGAAGTGCTTGAAAACACTGTCATTAGGCGCCAAATTAGCAACTGGAAAGTGCAAATGTTAATAAACGCCAATTGCTACCGCCGAATGAGGCACACTTACGTTGCGCTGCTGCTGTTGCTGCTGTGTGTGCACTTAATTAGAACACTGTGTGGGTGTTCTGTGGCCATGCCATTTGATAATATCATGTGTCAGTTCAGTGTCTCTGTATATGTGTGTGCATGCGTGTGCACGCCACGGTTCAGCCTGATAACTATTGTTGAATGCAACAAAAGGAATAAGAATTTGAGTATAGCAGTGACACAGACTACTCCCATCATCATCTGTGAGGCCTTCATTTTCTAGATAAAGGGCTTTAAAAGATATTAAAATTCATGTTCTTTATTTAACAATGCCCTCTAACAATTGGGCACATCCAGTCTACTTCCTCTATCTCTTCTTTGTGTGTCCTTACACAGTATTTGAATCTCTTTCACTCTGGCCTGTGTGCACCTGTAAGCTTTTCATCCCCTCTGTAAAACCTAATTTCATTTACCTTTCTTCTCTTCGTGCAATTTTCATCTTCACATTCTTTATATCTCTTTTGCACTGTCTTCCACGCCATACCATTCTTCTAATCTAATTCCCTTCGCCGCTCCTCATTATATTCAGCCCATTTTGTACGCACTTCCTCTCCACTTATTTCCTGCCCTCTGTGCCCCCACGCATCCTCTTGTTCTTTCCATCACCCTCAGCTCAGGCTGGAAGTCACACATGATTTTTACCCTCTGCTTTTCTAGCTGCATTCAATTATAGCCACTGGTTACATGTCATATTGTACAGTATACCAGCGTAGCGCCAAAGTATAGAAATATTCACATCAAACTACCTCAAAGGCATATGCCATCGACCCAGTTTTGGTGGAAGTGTGGTGTCATAGCAATAATTTCTGTGTACAGCAACCTAAGAGATGACAGAAAACCCAACCTCCATCCCTCTCTTTGAATGTTCTCGCACTCGTAGATACGGCTATGGTAGGCGGTCCTCCTCCACCGGCGACTTGATTTAGTAGGCCTTTATTACCTTGTTAAACTGTGGTGATTGGACAGATATGTGAGGGTTTGCAGAAATAGTATTGGTGTTGTTGCCAGTGATTTCTGGGACTTTCACCCAGCAGATTGCGGTTTGCGTCCCATGTGTGACCATTACCGTTTAGAACAGCGACTGGCTGGCCCATTCTCAGCGTGTGCTTCTGTTTCCATTCCGTCTCTGGGAGCTATTAGCAGCAACAGCACATTACATTACATTATTTTTGTAACTTTGCCTCTGTAGCCCACCACAGTGGATTTAAAATCAGTCAAAATGTGAGTGAAGTGCAGCCTTTCACCTTTAGTTCAAATGGTCTGTCAAAACAATTGTGTTATTTGTTTAGGAGTAGCAGCTGTTTTTATGCATAGTCCCTCATTTTGTTGCCCTAAATCAACAAAACATTTGACACTGAGGGGTCCTGAGCAGGCTTTAGTGTTGGAAGTGAAAATGAGGAAATGCACATGAGGGTGTGTTGCCAAGTGAGCATCCAACTCTCAACTGGTCTTTGTGAACAGACGTGTTTATAGAGCCAACTGCTGTTCTGCACAGATATCTGTTTGTCAAGATTAGATTTCAGATTATGACGCTGTAGTTGCATTCTAATTGTAGTCTGTTTGTAGTCCTGTATTCCATTGGCCAATGATGTTTGAGTAGCCTTTCGTTGTGCGCAGGGAAAGAGCAAAAGAGGAATCACATTTGCCAAAATGCAACCGCAAAACCATCTGCGGTTATCTGAACACAATCTGACTTTTTACTGATGTTTTTCCATCTGTAAACAATGAAGGTGGAATTTGAAGTCTTCACATAGATGTCCACTGGCTACACCGAGCCCACCAAAGGCTAAGCCAGCAGACTACTGACTCTCAGCAAGAAGCAAAAAAGAACCTCTGCTTGAATATGAGAGTATCTGTTCCTCTTTAGAGATGGAAAGGCCTTGTAAGTTTGTAGTTTGTATTAATTCTTTATTTGCTTTGCATTAATCAAAACATTGCTCTTATGTATTGTTTTTGTAGCTCATTATAGTGCATTTTCATGTATTGTCAAACTCTCTTAGTGGGCAGAATAAAGAAAGCTGTAAACAGAAAAACTTTGGAGCCTTGATTCACTCAGTGCTGGAGTTTGATCACCTTGAAAGTTTGAAACTGATGGGTGTTGCACGTCACTCTAAGTGATTCTCCTTCCTGTCTTGGACATTTGTTTTTCACAGATTGTTTTGATTGATTTTCCTCTGCTGTGTCCTTACACCACCTCTTGCTCTTTTTGTGTGGTGGACCTGTTGCCTCTGATTTCCACTCAAAGTGGCTCCACATCCTTCCCACCCCCATCCGGTTACTTCTGTGTTATACACAACCATTTGTCTCCATGACAACCATGCGAGAACAGGAAAAGAATCAATGTGGGGGTGGTGATGGTGGTGATGGCAGTAGTGGTGGTAATAGTGGGTGGTGGAATGATAATGAGAGATAAATTGTGCCTGTATTTCTCTGTTGCTTATTGGCTGCCTAGTTTCTTATTATCCTTCATCATTTAAGAGGACAGTTGAAACTCCCCTCTTTGTGACCCCTGTAAGAACAGCTTTCATTAAATCCGCTCTATGTATGTGGCTTCCTTAACTCTACATGAAATTGTGGCCCACTGCAAACACAACCCTTAACATGAATAATGTATGGGGTGTAAATGATCTCCTGTAAAGGTTTTAGGTGACTATTTTTGTCAATCAGTGCATTTAAAAATGCTCACACAAAAGCAAGGACACTATTTCCTTTTCACTATTTTTCCTTTTCTTACAGCAAGTGTGTTGTATGTCTTATTTGCACATGCGAAAGGTCTGCAGAGTTAGCAAAGGGAGCTGTTCTCTCCACAAAACACTCCTGCTAAACTGCCAGAAACGGTTGTCAGTTAACGCTGACTCATCAACAACCCCATTTCCAAAAAAGAAAACACAATGGCGAATGATTCAAAGCCTAAAAAACATACTTTCAACGTCTCCCTTTTTTTTTCCCGAGGGGTCGCTAGTGCAGGTGAATCCACATTTGATTTGCCACGGAACATATGCCAGATGCTCCTCCAGATACAGCCCTCCCATTTATCCAGGCTTAGGACATAGGACTAGGAGTACACTGGCTTGTGACCCCCTAAGGCTGAGCTTGTGTCTCCTCCTGGTTACAAACCTGCATGCACAAACTGCTCCACTACGGAGACACTTGGAAATGTGACAAAGGCTAATGGTGAAACTGATCAATTGTACTCCCTTTCCTGAAAAAAGAGAAAACCCCTATTTTGAATTGGACGTAAATTTTTAAACATTTGGTACAGGGGCAAAAAAACACCGGTAATTCATTAGGATCACTGGGTATAAATGACCGTCCCAGAGAGGCTGAGACTCTGAGACTGAGACCACTGCAAAACCTGTTTCTGCAAATAGTTCAGCAGTATGACGCTAATGTTTCTAAGTGTAATGTAATCTTCTGCCCATCAGGTGGCCCTGCATTTAACTGTTAAGGTTAAAGTCATCACCCTGTGCAATTGGTCATTTTTGTTCTTTATAAAAATTGTTCTTCAAAGTCTTAGCAATCTAAGGACAAAAAATATCATTCTTACACTTTATCCATTTTATCCTTCTTTACTCTCCCACCCCCTTCCTACCCCCTCAACCCTGATTTTTCCAAACTATGTAAATCTTTCCCAAAAAATAGTCTCTGCTTGTCTCCAAAAAAAGGGTAGGGATCAGGTCTAAGGTCAGAGTCATCACCAATAATGACGGGGGACACAACCACTTGACCTCCCACTTCCAGGTCCATCTCTTATCCTACTGAGTTAATTGCCTTCACATTCAAGCCACTCCTGGAGTTCTAATGCTGACTCCAGGGAAAAGTGAGGTGATGAGTCTGATGTTGTAAACAACAAATGAGAAAAAATTTAGATGCACACTACCGTGAATTGCTTAAAAGTGTTTAAAAAAAACCAGGCTAGATAAAGAGTAGGCTGTGTACTTGGAGAAAGTAACGTGTAGCTGTCTGTTCACAACCATGCACTCACCAGACTATTGTTTAAAATAAAAGAAAGATGCATTTAATTACTTCTGACCCGACCTCTATTCTGCATGGAAACATCATCAACATCTGTCTGTCTGCGGTTCAGTTCTTGACGCGGTACTACGACGAGTTCTGACCCGGACGATGGCGTCAGGGTTTCAACCATGGTATCCTGGGAAGCTACAGGGATGACTGCAGTCTTGAGAGGATTGTCAGTAAAAGTCAGTTCAACAGCTTGGAGTGCATCAAGAGCCACCACACACAGACGTCTTCAGGAAAGGGATGACAGCTGTGGCATCCCAAGTGTCAAATCATATCAAGTATCATCCTGCTCAGTGGGCCAAAGTCCCCTTTTGAGACGAAAGTGCATTTTGCATTTCATTTGAAATCAAGGTCCTAGACACTGGAGGAAAGGTAGAGAGGCACAGAATCCAAGGCGTTTGAAGTCCACTGTGAAGTTTTGGCAGCCTGCAGTGATTTTGGGTACCATGTCATCTGCTGGTGTTGTTGGTGGTTGATCCACTGTGTTTTATCGAGTCACAGTCAGCTCATGTAAATATTGCTCAGGTAAATACCAAAACACCAAAAAGAAATCCCAGTTTTTAGCTAGATGCCAAGAAATCTGTTGATCTCCAAATAAAAAGCCAAACTGTGAAAGTGAGCTCAGTAGGACAGGCTTGTGTGCTGTTCCGAAAATCTGATCATTTATTGCCACAAACAAGCGAGCAAGCTTATATAGCGCTTTTCTACTTTACTACAAACTGTCCTCACCCATTCATACAGCACTTTATTCTGTGCCTTTAAGCGCGTTTAGCTATCATGCACACGCCGACGGATGCTTCAGGAGCAGTTTGGGGATCAGTGTCTCGCCCACGGACACTTCAGCACGCAGACTGGTGAAGACAGGGATCGTACTGCCAACCTTCCTGTTAGAAGACGACCCGCTCTACCTCCTGAGCCATGACCGCCCCAGGGCAGAGTGTACCACGTGACACTCTAGCCTGTTATTATCATGCTGCTGGGCAGTGCACAAGTGGTGCAATGCTTCAAACAACTTACAAGCAAAATTTGTTCTACATTAACCAGATTTTAGATCATTGTGGAAATAATGACGTCATCTTTTCTCCTTACCCAATGTGATCCCATCCAATCAGGGATGAGGGTTTCTCGCGGAGAAGAGTCTGTCATAGATTTGTCACACTCGGTAGCATGTGCTCTGGGAGATCCTCAGAATGAGTGGGAGACCCAGCCAGCACCCCCCTCCTCCATCTCCATCGCAGGAAACATCACATTTGCTACCAAGAATATAAGCCCACATTTACATTGAGTGACTCACATCTTATTTAAAGGCGAGCGTTTTTTTTTTTTTTTTTTCTTTTTTTTTTTAATTTATTTTTTTAATATAA
>VUQH01055634.1:18131-49335 GCA_015106775.1 Etroplus canarensis | reverse complement strand
TCATGATTCTCATTTGCTCTGACATGCACTGTGAGCTGTAAGGTCTTATATAGACAGGTGTGTGCCTTTCCTAATCAAGTCCAATCAGTTTAATTAAACACAGCTGTACTCCAGTGAAGGAGCAGAACCATCTCAAGGAGGATCAGAAGAAATGGACAGCATGTGCGTTAAATATGAGTGTCACTGCAAAGGGTCTGAATACTTATGACCATGTGATATTTCAGTTTTTCTTTTTTAATAAATTTGCAAAAATTTCTACATTTCCGGGATTTTTCTGTCAAGATGGGGTGCTGAGTGTACATTAATGAGAAATAAAATGAACTTTTTTGATTTTGGCAAATGGCTGCAATGACACAAAGAGTGAAAAATTTAAAGGGGTCTGAATACTTTCCGTACCCACTGTATTATATCACTGGATCATAATTATTTATTCACTGATGTGTGTATCACTTTATGCTAGCTGTTGATTATCCTAATTATCACAGATCATGCTCCCCATCAATATATAGGTAAAGTAATTTATCCGTGGCACAGTGGTACGGTGGCTGCCACACAGCAAGAAGGTCTTGGGTTCTAATCCACCAGCCAGCTGGGGCCTATCTGTATGGAGTTTGTATGTTCTCCCTGTGCCTGTATGGGTTCTCTCCGTGCACTCGAGTTTCCCTTCACAGTCTGAGGACATGTGGAACTAGGTTAATTGCCGATTGTAAATTAGCATTAGATGTGAATGGTTGTCAGTCTCTGGGTTAGACATGCAATAGACAAGCAACCTGTCCATGGTGTACCCTCCCTCTTACCCTATGGCAATGGATGGGTGGATGGATATCACTAGTTAGTATTTAAAAATAATAGCACAGTGGGTTTAAAGCAAACTACTGTGCCAGCGTTCAAGGTAAAAAAGAAACATGTCTGCCCACTATGGCTCATTAGTGTGTTTCATAGGCAGTACTTACAAGATAATCCAGATAATGCTAATGCTGTTAGCATCTGCTGGAGAGTACCCATGAGTTAGCAAAATATAAGTTTTATGGGCAAAATCTGCTTTCCTGTGAGGAAAACCAAAGCACTATAGCATTGTGTCATTTTAATTTGAATATGCAATGAATGCTATGTTTGCAAGATCCAAAATAAGATTTGGTGATGTTTATCTAGATTCAGATGTAAATAATTTGACTCCTTTCAACACTAATCCTGCAAATAGTTTTTGCATTATTCCAAAGACACTGAGGATTTGCCGTGGCAGTGCTGATAATTCTGTCATATCCCCACTTTCAAGGGGTATAATAAAACTATTAAAACACTATATTGTAACATTACCAAAATGGATTGTTTCAAATGTAATTTCTGTGAGCTGTGAGAACATGAGGTTTACAGCAGGACATACCTGACTCCTCCTTGTTACTTCTCCTCTCAGTACCAGGAAATGCAGCCTCTACATCCAGCTTCCCAAAACGAAGAGCATAGCCATTCATTAGCTTTTTGGGGGAGATGCCTGCTGATCCTCCAGATGAGGATCTTTCCCGGTGACCTTTAATTTGACCTGCTTTGTTAGTCCTCTCCAGTGATTTGGAGCGCCTTTCTGCCCGTCTTTCAGCACTACGCAAACCTCTCTGTAAGTAAAGCAAAGGTGTGCTGGGTCTGGAGTCATCACCACTGAGCCAGCCCCGGGTACCCAACCTCCATGATGAGTGTTCTCTGGGAGAGGTCTGGGTGTCAGGGCTGCTGCCTGGTGTCACAGTTCTCTCTTTGAGGCCAGCACTATGCTCTGAGCTTTCCTCCAGGATGGATTCAGAGCTGGACCCAAGGCTCATGGGGTTCTGTAGGGCTTCCATGTAAGATTTCCTAAATAGCCTCCTGCTCTCAAAGGCCACAGAGTCTCTCTGGAGGCGCCGTCGAGGGCCTGGGTTACTGAGGTCTGTATTAAAAGAGCACATCTTGGACCCTGCCCCTCCCCCTTTTCCATTACTGTCCTCACAGCCCTTTCCTATACCACGCTCCTCACCAGGTCTTTCAATTTTAATTACAGGTATAGCATTGTCAGCTGTGATGCTTCTGTGGTTCTCACTGCTGGAGTCTGTTTGGTTTCTGTTTGGGGAGGTGGGTTCTGAGAAAATGGAGTCAGCCCCCTGAGAGTGCAGGGACTCTCTGGAGCTGCGGTGGCTGTCCAGAGTCCCTGTAGATCCACTGGTGCTGCAAGTGCTGAGATGGCCACGAAAACCACCTCGGCTGCAGTGTTCTTGCATGATGGCGTCTGCCGTGCTGCTGACAAATAGTGGGTTGACCACGTTCTTCCACGGTGTCCTGTACACAGTCGTGCCTGTGGTAAGCAGACAGTTCTGTAGTGGGTGCAGGTTTCGGTCCCGTGTTACATTCTGTAAAAACTCAGCTGTGAAGACGTTGCCATACATGCTCTCTGAAATGGGAATTTCTGCAATGGCCTGCCCACTGATTGATAAACATTTTATCACTAGCTTGGCAGACTTGCGTCCTAAAGGAACTATTTGTAGGTAGAAGTCTCCTTGCTTTAGTCGAACTTTATGCAGAGGCGCAAGCTGCAGAACAACTTTCTCGTGGATGCATAGAGGCCATCCCTCATGGTAGAACAGTAAGCCTCTGAACCTTACCTATGAGACAAAAAGTGAAGTCAGTCAATACCCACTCCCATAAAACACTGTAATCATATATGTGTCATGGCTCAGCTGTGGTACAACTTGCATCATTTTAACCAACATCTGTAAAGTGGTGTTTTAATATATGTTTAGCTGTAATGGAGAGGCAATGTGTTTTCACGGGACACACTGGATGAATCACTGTCAGCGATCCTTCAGCTAAAGATGAAAACCTGTCTGATCAAGCCCGTTTTCACAGCAACCACAACACAAATCCGTGTTGTGACAGCATAAAACCCTAGGAGCAAAAACATTGTGCTCAAGGGTTGGCTTTTTCATCTCTTATGAATATCAAGGCAAAGATTGAGGATGTGATCTTCCTCAGAAGCCTCTCATATTGCCTACAATACAAAGACTCATGCACAGCGAGCTGTTCTCAGGGGCTAGGCTTAGGTGAAACTATTGCTCTATGGCTATCGTCACAGTGTAATCACCAGAGAGATGACTACTGAGGAATAAAATTTCAGTGCTTTGGTGATAGAGCCCTAACCCACTGCAATCAAAGCTTGAGAGAGAATATTGAATTTCATGTTGGACCCAAGAGTCCATAGCAGCCTCTCAAGCAGACCACAGTTCCCCTCTGTTTCGCTATTCAGAGAATGATGGCCGTTTTTCAGCTTGTTTTCAGAACAATAATCAGCTCTGTTTCAGTGTCAATTTTCCCATTCAGGAAAAATATTCACACTCAGCAAAAATGTCCTCAGTATATCTTCTGGCACAAACATTTTTCATTACAGTAAAACATTTAACATGCCCCAACAGTGAGCAGGTTTTGCTTTTTTTTTTCTCCCTGTGTCCTTTCTGTAGCATTCTTTGCATTTTCTATTCCAAACACATAACAGCCAAACAGACATCTGGGTTAAGCCTCTTAATCTGGTTTGTACCCCTAAACAAAAGATAGATATTCTTGATTTCCTAAATTTAACCTTAGATATCATGTCTCTCAAGTACTCACACAAGTTTCCTTTTGGATGATCTGCAAGATCCTCTTGGCAGGGAGCAAGAAGTCAATGAGGCAGCGGAGGCCGTCTCCACGATACTGTCTCTCCACCACGCTGAAGAGCTGCCAGAGGACGGTGACAGCAGTGGCACTGAAGGGACGGTACAGGGCAGACAAGGTGCTCTGGATACAGTTGTCCAAAGACTCAGCGTCCTAAGACAAACAAGAAACATGTTTAACCAGATAAATTTTATCAGATTATAACATGACACTGAAATATAAGCAAATATGAGTCTAGATAAATGGTTTGGCTTGGAGATTTCATCTTCAGCGTTTGCTTTTTCAGAAACAAAAAGCAAGAGCTGAAAAAAACACATCTAACATCCTTTCACTAAACACTGTCTGATTCTGTTCTTACCATAAATTTGTACTTTGTAAAAGACTATCGTTTAAAGGATTTTCAGATGTTTCACAACTTTTCAGCCATGAGATTTTCTTGGGGCCACAGGTTAGTAACACTAGTCCAGACAATTTGTAAAGCATTTTGTAAAATGTGTTATAAAAGCAGTATTCAACAGTTACATGTATGCAAAATTGTTGTTTCTTGATGTCACCGTCAAAGAACGAAGGTACCTTGAAGCGCAATATGTCTGGGAATGTCTTGAGGAGGGGAGTGGCTTGTTGGGACACCTTTAAGTTTAAGTTTCCTTGATGTCAGTCTGGGTATGTCTCTCAGTGTGTGTGCTGTGTGTGTAGCGAAGACATTGGTGCCTGTATGCCTCTATACTGTGAACGTTTTTGCCTCCTGTTGGAGTTATAATAAAGGAGTTAATGCTGCAACAGAGTTTTCATTTTTTAAAGTCTATTTACTGATCAACTCTGCACAAGAAATTCACAATAAAATGTTATACAACCAAAATACCATAAAAAAGCATCTGTATACAGTAAATGAATATATAACTAGATAAACAAATGCATGCAAGATCCCATTTAGCCAGACAGGCAGGAAGTGTGAACATGACAGGGAATATCAGGCATCCCAGTGAAGGGGAAACACCTGGTTGTAGTGACGTCACCATTAGTGAACACAAACAGCCAGACTGGAAAGTCCAAACTGGACTCCAGTTGCGATCAGGATGGTGGGACGTGACCTTTTACCAACATCCATGTTGTTGCACAGTATGATCTGACCCTTACATGACCCCAGCCACCACCACTGGTCCACAACAGGACATGCCCAACACTATTAATTACAATTTGTCTGATGATGAGGACAGGATATATGGGATTACAGCAGATCTGAATGAGGATGACCTGTCGTAGTAGTTATAATCATGGTTCAAGCTATGACCTTCCTCTGTTCAGTCAGAGCCAAGGACAAACATCAGTCCACTATCTGTCCTTCCTGAATGGAACACAACAGTGGAATACAGACATCTGCCTCTAATGATAAGCAGATAAACAGCGATGTGAGGGAATGTCTCACAAATAACAACTCCATAAGATGTTGACCAGCACAGGGTTTGAATATGCAGCTCCCCAATACTTGCTGTTACTTTCACTTGAATCTCTATCCTACATTTACATGACAATAAAAGCTGCCAAGAACTCAAGAGATCGCCTATACTCTGTCAAGTTTTGCTGGTCAGACAGCCCATGTTTCACCCTTTGTAGGATCTCTCTTGTTGATCTAAGCAGCTCAGCACCATCAATTAGAGGAGAGTGAGTACAGTTGAGCGCATTCGTACACATGCCACGACTCTACTACAAGGCACTCATTGTGCACTCCGCCTCTCTAAGTGGTATGTGCAGTACAGTGTTGGTGCCCTGAAACAAAACACCTACTTCCATTAGCAGTAAGCTTGCTATAGTGAGACAAAAAAAGTTTCTGGGCATTAGTCACTGTTGCACCCAGGAGGAGAGGAATAACATGGTGTTTTATTGGAGGAGAGCTAACAATGGGAGGAAAGCCTATGCTACATAGTTGGGACACACCAGCAAGTTTCATTTCAGGTTCCTAAGGAAGAAAAACAGGGCCAGTGACAGAAGCAGTGTTTTTAAGAACAATTAGTCAACATTAGAATTCAAAGGCTGGCCATCGTGTTGCACGGGAGTGGCTGTCTATGTAATCCAATGCTACAATATAGACACAGAAACTGCACAAAACTTAACAATAGATAAATAATACATTGTTTACAATCAGAATAGAGACAAATGCACATTACATCATCATCCTATAATAATATCTTATGTAAGGTAAAATATATATAGCTTTCTATTGCCATGAATGATATGAACATTTTCAGTAAGCGTCACCTGTCTAGTGTGAAACATATTTGCATGTCTCAGCAGAATGACTGAGTTTAGCCATGAGAGCTGAGCTTCCCAGCCGCTCTGCGCCACACAGGAATGCAGTGTAGATAGTTGTGCATGTCTAGCTTTAGAGTTTCAGCCAGGACAGGAACAAATTGGGAAGTCCCAGCATTTCTGGTGCCAGATCTTTCTAATGGGCTGCCTCTTTGAGGGAGGACTGAAGTAGTAATTAATGGCTTTTAGCTCTAGGTGGGACACTTTTGTCTGTGCCATATGTAAACAAGGTGTTAAAGAGTTGATCAGATCAAATAGGGAGGTTAAACATTAAAAGGTTTTTGTCTTATAATGAAACAAGCAAACCAAAAAAGATTTATCCTGATTATTGACATTTTCTGTTTTGTTAACAGTTGTTTTAAAGTTAAAGATATGCATTTAAAAAAATTTACCTCTGGCTGCTCCCTTGTATTTTTCCCAAGGGGTTGCCACAGCGGATTAATCCACATTGGTAATTTAGCAGAGGTTTTATGCCAGATGCCCTTTCTGATGCAACCCTCTGTGGTAAGAGGGGCCTGTGTCCCCACCTGGAATTGAACCAGGGACCTTTCAATTGCAAGAAAAATGTGTAAACTACAGGGACACAAAGTTAAAGATATGCATATTCTGGTCAAATGTTTATATAGCTGGCACTGCTAATATTCCAACACATTTAAATCATGTTTCAGAGAGCAAAGTGGAAAATAAGAAAAGGAGCTCATCAAAGCAAAAAAAAGAAAAAATGACACACACAGATGCAGAGAGAATGAACACGAGGTGGTCACTGACACATTTAGTGGGTCAGGGACACAAAAGACGCTGCCTACCAGGCCTCCAGTGGAGCATGAAGCCACCAGGAGAGTGTAACAGGAGAGCCCTGGAGCCCCCATAGAGGCTGCTCACTAACCAACCTGCTAACAACCTCAAAGGCAGCGGGATGACAAAGGCTACAGGTTGCTCAGACCTGCCTCGCTGCCAGGTGCCAGGATGCCAACAAAAGCATCTAGTGAGACCTCCCCATTAAGCCCACAGGATGATTCAGCTTTTGATCTGTACCAATAGAAATCCTATCTCATGAGAGAAAGACAGTAAAAGGAGAGGGGCTAGAATATGCAGTCAGACAAAAGATGCTTAACGTACGTAAGAGACAATTTTGATTATGTGAAGCAGACATAACAAAGTCAATGAGCTTACATAACTTGTTACTCTCAACAAGTGTCTCTTAATTAGTAGCTTAAGACATATAGTCACGTATCAACTACACAAACAACCCCTAGCTCTCTGTGTATGTACCATAGACGGCATACTCTTTGGTGAATAACAACATAATACCAGTGATACGGTACTATAAAAGGTTGACTGAAGTTGTAAATTTTAGTCTTGTTATCTCAGCAGATAACCCAGAGAGGGGCGCAAGGATTGTGTGACAAATACAGATAAGTCTGTGAGGTGAGGTGATAAACTGGACCACCTACATCTACAACTAAAGGTACCATTTTTTATATTTTTTAATTTACATTTAAAGTAACAAGGGACATTTCTGCTGATTATCAGTTTACCTTTAATGTTTTTTTCAATCTCAGTCAATCAACAAAGAAACAACTAAGCTTTGTCTTTTTTTGAATAAGACAAAAAACTACTACAGACTTATAGAATTAGAGCAGTTTTCACAGACTCCTACAGTGTTTATCCACAAAAAATGAATAACTATTTCCAGCAGGATGTAAACAGCACTAACAGGATTTGTTTCTGAGCCACACAGAGACCGTCACTGAACTTATGGATTAATACTGTGCTGTATAAAAACACATTTAATCTCACATTTGGTTATTACTTTGAATAAAATAAAACCCAAGAAAGAAGACAAAACTGAATGGAGGTCCTTCAGCCAATCCGAGCAGTGATGAGCAGTGACAACAGAAAAAAAAGAGACTAACAAAGTCTGCTGATAGTCTGCAGGGCAAATATAGAATGAGTGCATTCCATAACAAGTGGGAGGTTGATAACAACATATCAGAGAGGATGCAAACTTGTGCACCTCACTGACTCCCAGAAATGGTCGACTTTTTATCATTTTCACAGATAAAAGCCTGCATTTTCTCATCATAACAAAAGGCGTCTGTAACAAGTGAAGAAATCAATATCATATCTTGAATGCATACAATTTATAAGCCTACGCATTTAAGCTACATGCCAAATTTTTGTCACTGTGGAGTAACAAACACACTGAGAGGCAGAAAATAAGAAATCCAGTGCCTCCCAAACAGAGTTCTCCAAACAGGGTAGCATCTGTAAGTATCTCACATATACACATTAATTTTCCTAAAATGAAAAATTCATATATATATATATATAGTGAGCAATAAAAAATCTAATCAGATGTTTTGCACTTCCTTTTCTCTTACATGCATGTATAAACAGCTTCCTGCTATGTTTTGACTACACAGCAAGATGTCAAAATATCAGCTGTGTGTGAACTGTGACATCAAAACCCATCTACCGACAGAATATCTACAAAAACATACATACAATACGAAAATTAACAACAACTCTAGTTTGCATCCAGAAAAGATTTTAAAAAACAACTTTTTAAAAAGTTAAACACATCTAAAAATACACAGAAAGAATCAGCCACTTCCAACAAGTCAAAGAATTACTGCAATTAAAATATTGACTTTATACCTTTATACTCAGGTAATTGTCACAACTCCGCGATTTTGCTCTGGAGTGCATTTTGCCCAACGACAGCATTTAGGCACCAGAAAAAATCCAAGACTTCTACAAATCATGTGTCATCAACTCCTAGTGAAATCCTTTATAATCCACACTATGAGAGCTGTAAGTCATTGCTAAGATATCCATAGGTCCAGCATCATTTCTCTTCCCCGTCTCTCTCTCCTTCTGTGTGCTGTGGTGTCGGCAGCTGGAGTAGACTAAACTTCAGAGCGTGAGAGAGGCAGCGCGCAGGCTTCCCCGTCACTCACCCTCCCTTCCTCCAGCATAACTCCCCCCCCAACCCGCCCTGTTGCTTGCTTTTCTAATGAAGCTCTCTCCAGTTGCATAAATGCAGACTGCAGAAACTTCAGGCTCATCATTCATAAATAAAGACAGACAGATACACATACACACACTCTACCTGACCTGCACACCCAGACTGCCGTGAGTCCCAAAACTCCACCCAGCAGGCATCAGACTTTGACTAACTCCTCTCTGCCCTCCCTGACCCTCTACACCCCTACCTCCACTGGCTCCCCTCTACCCCTCTTGCCACAATGGTCTCTTTTTGTCCTGACAATACAAATGGACTAGGGTTTCAGCTTATTCTGCTGCTTTTCAAAAGGAAAAAGAAAGGAAGACATCAGCATAGGATTGGTTGGCTCAGGTCACTCATTACAATGGCATTCCTCTTAAATATTGTCAAGGGCTGCCCTATCCTTTAACTGGCTTGCAAACCAGCGACATATAGACATCCGCCTGTTAAAGAGAATAGATATGATATCTTTATAATGACTCAAAAAACAGTTAAAGTGTTCTCTAAAAATCTTTTTAAACAGAATCTGTGATTTGTCAATGAGGACATCTGACAGGCTTTGCAGGATAACCCTCTCTTAGACACAAAAGCATTGGAGAAGTGAGCAGATTTTTATAGCAGGAATGCAACAAAATGATAAATTTGTCAGCTGTGAACAGGAGCTCCTTCCCATTTCTTCCTAAACACAGGAAATCCTTGTTCAGAGAAAAACATGCTCCATAAGAATGCGCACTCTATGTGAAAATGTGAAGATCACATTGGGTTAGTCTGTCTAAACAGAGAAGGTAGTGAGGGCTAGGTAATTGGGTTGCTTTATTTTTAGAGACGCACTGGATTCTTGTCAGATGTCATTAAAGCCAGACAACACAATGACCTGAGAGGCACAAGAATACACACTGTCACTGGTTGCAGTCACCCAGCACACGTGGGCTCACACACAAACACACACACTGTGGTTACTCTCATGTTGACAAAGGTATTTACACATTAATGTAGCACATTTCCAGGGCACAAAACGAAGAAGTTCCAGAGAGCAGATATTGTTATACACTGGTCTACATTTAGTCGTATTTAGTCTTATAGCTACTGTATAATCTTCTGTATAAACAGAAGAAGACATACTTCACATATGCACTCTCAAAATATATACTCCTCTCTCCTACTCACCCACTGTGTGTGTTTTGACTTAACCTATAATTTCTGCTGCCTTGGCTTTTCTCTAGGCTGGTTTCAATGGGTCAGAGTGCAGATTTTCTTCTTTTATGTCTTTCCCTTTTTGTCTTTTTAATCCATACTTATCCTATTGGGTTAAAATTGCTTCACATATGTAACAAAATAAGTCAAGTTAAAAAAATCAATATATGTATTTAGTCCCAAAATAACAGAGAGATTACAGTAAATGAGGTGGCATGGCATGCAACAGAAGTCCCCTGAACCTCTTGTCCTGAGAGTGTATTGGTCAACATTTGATCTACCAGAGTACCCTATGATGAAACTCAAATTCTGAAATGTCAGATTTAAATTTGAACATAACTCATGTTTTTTTTTAAATTGACAAACACATTTAGGTGTAAAAGTATAGCATTCAAATGAATGAACAACTGCCTCGACAAGCAAAAGAGTTTTATTAGATTTTCAGTACTGACAGACACAGTGGATATTGTATTATGGTTTAATTTCTTCCAAGAAAACTGGAATTGGAGAAGCTAAATGCTCTAATCTGTTTAACAGTTCACTGTTTTTTAACAGTGTACAAATACAGAGATTTTTTTTTATAATTTAACACTACTTTTTTAATCTGTGTATGTGTGTTATATTTCTTTGCTTTTAAGCATGCTGCATGCAAATAATTTAAATAGGATTCTTTAGCTGAAGTTGAAGAAGTCAAAAAATTATTTTACCTTGATACATTTTTTCAGTCACCAAATGTTTATGTCTCCTTTTCTGTGCATTATATACAATACATTTTGACTCCTCTGTTCACTTTTTATCATTTTTATCTATTTTGTGTACTACATTTTCCTGTTCATTTTGTAATGCCACTACTTCGAAGACCAAACACAAACTATCACCAATCAACATACATTGTATATGAAAATGGGTAACATCATGTCTATGGTGACTTCAACTACTTGTTTGTAAATTCAAAGTCTTAAGTTTAGCATTTTGGTTGCTTCACCTACTTGTTTGTAAATTCAAAGTCTTAAGTTTAGCATTTTGGTTGCTAAGATTTTTGCCTGATGAATGAGGGACAGATCTGACTGAGAACTGAGGAGACTATGTGCTTATATAACTGCGACTTATAAATTGCACAGTGGCCACACCCTAAAGCATATCATGCTTTATTGCATCTTTATGCTGTCGAAACCTCATTTATAAAAAGAACATCCTCTTCAGCTGGACTAGCTCCAGTCCCTAATGCCAAGACCTTGACTTGAATAACTTGGAAACAGTGACTGAGACCATAAACTCATCAGGAAAGTGTTTACTGGGCTCATAAATCAAGTGAGGAGTAAGGTCAATTTTTCAGAGACTTCTAAAAAGTCAGATTTCTCTTTGCAAGCAGATAAGTCGCCCCCTGCTGGTCCTTAGAAAGATTGTAGGTTTAATCCACTTTCACATTCATTTAATTTTTCAGACTTGGAAACTAGCTTTAAAATATATAGTTTATGGTCTCATACAGAACAGGAATTTCCCCACTCCTTATGTGCTCTCTTGTAAAATGTGAACATGTGTCTCAACTGTGACCACAAGAAGAGGCACCACTGCATCTTCATGGTCATGGTCATTTAGATCAGGCACAAGCCCTGCTGCACTAGGATAAAAAAATAAAATGTTGCCTAGAGCCAAAATTTATGTTCATATGCTGGGTGATCTACTCATTAATCCTGGTAGCCTAGTTTTAAAGACAAAAACAAATCCGTCCTTGAGCTTCATTTGTCTGTATCTAAAATGTTTTGATTGAGATCAAGATAGAAGCAAAGTTCTAGAGAGTAGAACATGTTTGCACAACTACATAAATTAAAGTTTTCCTGTTGTTTTTCCATGGGCAACCTTAAGGTTTTAAAATAGCTTCATTTACGCAAGCTTCTGGTAAACTACATTTATGTGATCTAAAAAGACAGATAGGGCCAGTCCCAGGGGCAGTACCCAATCAGATAAAGCTACCGAGGGAACACATTAGTCAGATGACATGAGAGCTGGAGTTTCATCATTTTTCATCGTCATATCATGCCATTTTTTTTGAAAAGATAAGAATAGAACACAGATTTAAAGGAAGGATGAACACAGAAGATGTTTGGATAAAAAGTGAATGATTTTTGTGGCTCAATTTCAGACCTGCACAGTCACACATTCTACTTAAGGCATCAGTCTTAAACTTAAGCAAATGTAGCTCAAGTGCATGCACCGTTTCTGACACATGAGCAACCATTATGGTGAATGGACACACAAACGTACGCACACAGACAAAAACACCAACCTGTGGAATCTGGCACGTTGATCCTACCTCACTTCGTACCAACCCCACAGTGTCATACAGGCCACCAACAGTTGTTATGAAAACTTTAAATCTCATCCTTTTTCATTTCTATAAAATCAGGGGTGATAGCTTCAACTGCAACATTTGCAGCAATGTCCTCTCAGCAAAGGCACATCTTTACAACAGCACAACATATAGTATATCCACCTTTACATCAATCTTTAGAAACTAATGCTCAGAGAATCCATACTGACTACGGCTGCATATATTAATCTTCTCAAAACACCAAATTACAGTGACATCTATAAATATCTTGTCACAATGATTTAACATAAAGAAAAGCCCTGAAACATACCATCATAAACCCTTACATATTTGGCATTTTGGTTGTAAAAAAATAGATAGCAGATATCCAAACTAGTTCCTTCCAGCCAATTAACTGATTGATCAAACTTAGTACCTTCCGCTTAGCATAAAGAATGTGCTCACAGCAAAGTCTCAGTGCTACACAAACACAGCCAATTCCAACTATCCCAATGCCTGACTCTTCTAAAAGAATAAAATCAATGGGAATGTGTTTAGCCCAGAAATAACCAGGAGGAAATGAGAACACAAACAATTCTGCATTCTGTATTAAGTGTTATACTTACTTTGACTGTATTGTGGAGAAGCTGAGTAAATGTAGGGGACAAAGTGAATGAGTCATCACTCTCCTTCTGTCCGGCTCACACAGCCTTGAGAACTCACATCACATCACCATCTAGCCTCACAGAGCCTGAGCTGTTGCTCCCTTTGCCCCTTTCTCAAACAGTCCCAGTGAGCTGGTTAAAACCGGAAACTCTGAGAGGAGTTCTTCCTCTTTCAGACAGATTGAGGTGTGCTGTGTATATTTTAGACTCATTACTTCAGTATACAAATGCACACAGCTACACAAGTAGTCTCACTGACAGTCTGACTCCCAATTTCGTCTGCCACACCAAAGTTAGTATGAAGACAGATGCTGTATTTTGCTGATGTCTTACTTAGGGTCAAGATTTACCCCCATCTTCATGGCAGTATGCTGCAGCTGTTGCACTGACATCCCAGCCATATTCGTGCTCTCTAAAATGGGTAAACTTTAGGGGAGTATGGCACCTGTCATAGTCCCTAATGTACCTTAGCCCCCTGCTGCGTGGACGTCTCACTCCAACACAAAAGCCAGTGTTTTCTCTGAGAATGCGAGCACAGGTGGCTGGAGAAGGAAAGGTCGAGTTACAGCAGCAGCTCCAACAGTTCAACCCACCAAGTAGTCAAGTAAGACATGCTAAGCCAGACAGAATGTACTGAGGACAATAAATACAGTAATAAGTAACCCCTGCTGTTAAACTACAGTAACAAAAATCCTGGTTAACCATGAAAATGAAAAAATTCTGTGATGAATACACTGATGGCAGATTTTAATCATCCTTGAAAAGTTGGCTACAATATTAGTTTTAATAAGAATCTCAACAGTCCAGTGTCTACATAAAATAAATATTATATTTTCATCTCCAAAAGCCTGCTGACAACATTGACGTTTTGTCAGATGACACATGTATTCTGCGTTTGATTGTATTAATCTGCGCTATAATTTGCATTTAAGATAATATGAACCAATTAAAGTATTAAGCCACAATTGTGTGTCAGCTTTGACAGAGACAAAACTTTTTGAAAATATTTAAAAAATTAAATATAAAAAATCATTATTAATTGTCCATCATCTAGCTGAAATAATGATAAAGTAAATAATTGCAAACTTTGTTTTGCTCCCAGATAAACAAAAATGTCTGCTATTTAACTTGTTTGAAAAAAAAAATCACATCCTATGCCTCGCAGGTCTGACAGCAGTCAATAAATTACAAACAGAACTGGACTCAACAACCCTGCACTGAATCCAAATAATTCCTTTTAAAATGTGTATAGCACCTACCTCCTTCTGCTCTCTGTCTTTAAAGTCTCCACCAACACATGGGAATGTTTCTGGCTCTATGGACTCTGAAGGGCTGACAGCTGTCGAACCAGAGGTAAAGACCGGCCCCCTAAGTCCTGGAGGAAACCTGACATGTTCCATCAAATGCACTGTTTTGTTGACTGAAGAGAATCACAATATTAAGGCTAGCCAGGCAAAGAGTTTCCCAGCCCCCCAGGCATCCCAATTCCTCAGCGGGGCGTAACCCAGTCGTTTTATCTGCACCCATCTCCCTCTTGTGTGTACACTGTGAGGGGATCTGAGAACACAGCAACTCAACTGGTCTGCCATGTCAACAAATTCTGGATAAATATACCTGTGCTTTCTGGTGTCCATCTTTCTTTTATATTAATGTATTAATTTTCTTAAATCAGGCCGTCATATTGCTTGCCAGCTTAGAAGTCACTGACAAAATTGAAATCGTGTGAAACCTTTAATCTAAAGTGGTAAAATTAAGGATTAAAGATGACTGTCACAATAAAGAGATGAACAGGACTGCAAACCTGCTGAGTTATAGACACAATACAACTGGAGTGCAAAATGCCTCTAGTGCTTTTGATGGCAACAGATGTCAGCCTGCATTGTTATATGGATTACTGGAGCCACTCAGCAAACACCTCCAGGTGTGCATTCCACACCAAGAAGGGAAAAGGTGGAAGCTGCACCTCTGAATCAATGAAAAGTGCTGACTATTCTGTTGAAGTGGAAGACTAGACTGATGGAACGGTGTTAGGAGCTGATGTGCCAATTTTAATTGTGACTCAAAATAAGCTTCTTTGCTCTACAAATCTAATCTGTACCTTTTATTTTTTTTACAAAGATATAGTGCAAGAGCAGATTGTTTTCATGGTCTCAGAAGAAGGGAAGTACGATGGGTGGCTAATCTTTGGTCTGAACTGTACACCTGGTCTCCACAAAGTCTTTAATCTTTTGAGGAAGACACAGAAATTAGAGACCACTCTACCACATCCCATTGCCTCTCATCTGTACATTGCTAAAGAAAAGAAGTGAGCCACTTAGTTAATCTAGCTGAAAATAATACTGTACTTCTCTACATTTAATAGGATATTAATTATCAATTCCTTTATGTGTTTATATATTTAGACCACAATTTTGGTCCTCCATACATCTGAAGAGTTTATACACTATGGAGAATATGCGAACATATGTACCTTTGGCTGCTCCCTCATATTCTCCCCAAGGGGTCGCTACAGAGGATTAATTAGCATTGGTAATTTGGCAGTTTTTTTATGCCAGATGCCCTTCCTGACACAACCTTCCACGGTGAGAGGGGCTTATTTCCTCACCTGGTATTGAACCAGCAACCTTATGCTTGTAAGGCATGTTCCCCTGTGGGACAAATAAAGTATTCTGATTTTGAAATGTTAAAATTCATGACAATTCAGCACAATCAGAAAAAGACTGAAAAGTATGGCTTATCTGGAAGGGAGGTCAGGAGAAAACCTCTTCTCTTTAAAATTGAACAGATCTGAACAACCCACAAGACCTCTGGAGTAATGTCTTTGGACAGATGGGATCAAAGTGGAGATGTTTGGCCATATTGGACAGTGGAATATTTTAGGGGAAATCCAACAAAGCTTATCAGCGCAAACATTTTATATCAACTGTCTAGTGGTGGAGGGGTAGTGATTTAGGCTTGTTTTGCAGCCATAGATTCAAACATTAACTCCTCTGTATACCAAAATATTCTAAAGTCAATTGTGAGGCCATCTGTATGACGGAAAAAGCTTGGCTGAAATGAGATTATTCAACAGGACAATGATACCAAACACACCAGTGAATCTACAGAACGGCTAAAAAAAAGAATACAATCAAGGTGTTCCAATGGTCCAGTCAATGTCCAGACCTCAACCTGATTCAAATGCTGTGGTGGGACCTTAAGAGGGCTGTGCACAAATGAATGCCTAAACTGAAGCAATGTTGTAAAGAAGAGTTGGCAAAAATTCCTCCACAATGATGTGAGAGATTGAGAGTCGTACAGAAAAAAGTTATTGATGCAAAAGGCGGTCCTACAAGCCAATGAATTATGAAGTGTACTTGGTTGTTCACAGGAATGCATAGCGCTCTGTGAAAACTTTTTTCACATAACTAAATACGCCTAAATTAAAAATGCCTGCCCAGATCTCTCACATTTGATATTTCCCACAGCATTGCAATTAAATGCTAGACAAAAATAGTACATTATTTGACAGTGGCTGATAACAGCTTCCTTCCTCATTTAATATCACTGGAAATTAAACACTTCGGGAATTTTGGCAGCTGGTTTAACCATCCATTCATCTATTCATTTTCTTCCGCTTATCCAATTCAGGGTCGTTCGGGGCTGGGATAGCTGGTTAAACTAAATGATCTTTTATTTTAAGTCATGGGAAATTTTCAAAAACAAAAATAAAACATCTTTAATTCAAAAATGTAATAAAAATAAGTTCTTTATAACAAACATGGACAAAGGCAACAAAGGTCAGATTTTTTTTTTTAAACTCTTAGTACTGAGTCTGCAGCTTGTTAATTGCTCTTATGAAGACAGAACTCACATCCTCATTTCCAGTAATCCAAAAGATGTAAGCGACTGATAACCATCACAAGATTCATTACAGCGATACTAAATGCTGTCTGTACACCTGATAATTTGTACAAATAAATGTGCACAGGAGAGGAGAGAATGAGAGCGGAAGAGGGAAAGACAAGGAGAGAGAAAAGGAGGAAGAGATGGGGGGGAGAGAATGATAGGGAGGGTGAGGTGTTTCCTGTTTCCATAGCTCTAATTATACTAGTCTCTTGAGGATAGGACCTATCAGGAAGAGGAACTTTGTCATTGAAGAACTCCTCAAGGACAAAGTCAGTTTTTATACTTTCTTATTCTACTTGCACATATTTGGTTTACATAAATGATAAAAAAATGAAAATAGTTTTAAAAACATATGATGCCTTCAGAATAAGCTTTAAGGCAACTCCATAATATATACTTGCATATATATTATATATATATATATATATAAAATGTGTAGAGAAAAACTGATATGCGCAAGAAAAATTAATGAGAACAACCACTTTCTTTTAGAAAAATGTATTAGCAGCTTTTGAACCTATAGGAAAGCAACATGGTTTAAAATAATGCAAAAGGGCTAAAAACAAACAGTAAATTTCCATGCTCATTATACTGATGTTTGTTATGTCAGTTGTTGATGCATTTTTCTCCTTTTGCAATTGAGAGCGCCTGTCTTATATAAACCAAAGGCTCACTCAGTATGTTTGTGAGTTGTTGTCAGAATAATGGTTCCTTCCTGTTTAAAGATACAGTGGTGATAGACTCCTGAAAGTTTGTGGCTTTTGAAGGATGTTGAGTTTGAGACAAAATTACTTACAGCCCCCAGAGACATTTCACCGACATTTTATTGGCTGGCACATAACAGTTAAAGCAGGTTTACTGCTCTGCCATTGAGTTTACAGCTTTTTGACAACTGCACACTGCCTTCCTCTAGTGGACAAAGACGTGTAAAGACCTACTTATCAACACTATGAAAATGATACAAGGACAGGATAAGAACTTAATATCAGGAGTTATTTTATTTACTGTGCTTCACAGTAAAAAGTTTGAATGCAAAAAACAGCAAAGGTTCTGCAGTCTTTGTCTCTGTAAAGTGAACCAAAAGGCTATATTACTGATAGTGTGTTTGACAACCCTGGTTTATAATGAGCCTTTGCTTTATCTATTAGTATGCTAAAAAGGAGGGACAAGCAGAGTGGAGAAGTGGGGGGTAGCCAGACAGAAAGAGATGGAGAGGGAGAAGCCTGCAAGAGAGAAAGAGCCATCTAAGCAGTGTTCATCCAGCGGCTCAAATTGCCTGGCAACCCCACCACCAGAGAGAGAATGTGTACAGTGGTCTGGAGGCTGCTTCTGCTTACTCTCACCAACAGAGATAATTACTTACAAATACTGGAAACTCTAATGTGAGAAATCCATGTCAATAACTGAAACTGTACCATTTTATTTGTATAACAAACAACACAGAGAGGTTTTTAACAGCAATAATGTGGCACTGAAATAGGAGTTAAAGATTTTTTTTCAGTCATTTTTCAGTGGCTTTCACACCAGTCCCTGTAAACTGGTGTCCAACTCTGATTGAGCAGTTGTTTATTCATTGTTACAGGAACATGATAATGCATGTTCATTAATATGCATCTGGATGGTATGAAGATCAGCAAAAAATACCCTGTTCATTATGCTCATATTTTGACACTGTCAATACATAGTTAAATTTTGAGGTGAGTATAACTCTAATTGCATAGGAAATGTATTAATGGGATCAATAGTCATATACAAGGTGTAGGGTAGTGGGCTGCAAATGCCTTAAACAGCATCCAGCAATACATCTAGCAGAAGCTGAATAATTAATAAACACTTAAAGTTCTCAAGTGAATGGTGGGCTTTATCTATATTTTTAAAACAGCCTGAAATAAAATGCTTGTCAAGTTTTTAAACCTGACTGAATTCAGAGCAGGACGAACAGTTTTCTCTTTTTGTATCAGACTCCAGAGTCAGAATTAGTGAACCATTTTCCCTCCACATTCAGCCGTGCACAGCTTAGGGCTTAATCAAGTGGAAATTTGGAATAGAGGGTGTGGGGGTGGTCAGGGTTGGTGTGCAGGATAGAAAGGAACAATTGTTCAGATAAAGGCCTCATGTTGAGACCACTTTGATGTCTCTCTGGGGGATGTGCTGGGAATTTACAGTAGCATTTTTCTCCGTTACTTTTTGCTCACCGCTGGCGAAAAGCGCACCCAGCAAAGATGACGCAAAGTCATCAGCGCATTTTTATGACCAGATGCGCAGTGAGACTCCTCTGAATCATTTAAACAGCAGCGTGACCATCTCACTTTTTTTATTTTAAAAAAGTTAACGTCAAAACGTTGCCGGACACCCAACAATATCCACATTCAACTGAGATTCCCCTTGCCCCACGTCTATACAAGCAGACAGACCAGGCTCCCACTGAGCCATTGTGCCGCAAAGCCTTTCTCATGCGTGTCTTGAATGAAAGCCAGCCTGTGGATGGTTTGAGGATAATCACGTTTTCCTGAGACAGGCTTAACCGCTCTAAATAAGCCGCACAGGAAAAAAAAGGTGGGCCAAACAAAAGTGTTGTATATTGGGAGGAAAAAAAAGCTGCAGTCCCCCAGAAAGTGTCCTCAGAGACTTCGCAAATGGAAATGGAAAGTAGTGCTGGGGAATGTTTTAGCAGGAAAAGACAGAGCAGGAGAGTGTTTGGTATTCAGTCGTGTTGCACTTGTTGGAGAGGTCGCTTCCTACCTCCGTATTTCATCCTTCAGCAGGTGCATTTGGGGCATTTCAGCGATGCTGTTGCGCCCCGTCTCCAAAAGCCGCGTCCTCTCCGCAGGGTGACGCTAAGGAAGTTTCCCATGTGTTGCTGAATCCACGGAGCCTCCGTGGCAGAACTTTTATCAGCAGATTCGTACGCACAAACAAGCCGAACTGTTTTCTACCGGCGTCTGCAGTTTACTCGCTTAGAGTGGAAGTTGGTAGTTGTCAGTGTTTAGAGCTGCCAGCTTCTCCAAGGCGCACAAAGTGGATATTTGCATTAGCGCGACCCTCCCCTCGCCTTTCATAGCTGCCATTGTTTGTCCCAGCCGGAGCTCAGATTCAGTCCTTCTCTAAATCCCTGACGAAGGGAGACGGGAGTGCAGCTCTGAGCCGAGGCTGGCAATTAAAAAGCGCCACAATGAAACTATTATGCCAACATTTTTATTCACAGTACCTGCGATAATCGGTCGGTTACGACAGAAGCGTCAAAGAAACTGGGAACTGTGGTGCAGTTTTTGCACTTTTACAGAAGTCTGACTAAAACAGGTCTGTATGCAGCGATCACATGAAAAGCAAAGGTGACAAGCAGACCTGAAATAAGACGAGGTGTCATATTTCTCCTTTAATTATATCAGATGCTATTAGTTTCTATATTTATTCTAACTGAATAAGTATGGAGGACAGAAACTGCCAAATTAAGAAACCAAAACCAAAAATTACTCTCTCGACATATATGCATTTTTATAAAATGTGACGTTCATGTTTGTTTTATTTGCCTTTTTGTTAAGTCTCCTATTTATTTATTTATCTATTTTTTTCATTTACTGTATGGCATTTTACACTTTCTGAGCATCAAAGCATTTTTATGCTACAAGCCACATTCACTTTGTCACACAATTTCATGTAGCAATTTTATTCTGTGCCATGAGGCACTTTATACTTGTCATACACACACACACACACACACACACACACACACACACACACAGAGGTACCTTGGAGTGCAGCACCTAGCGCAATGACACTTAAGTCAGGAGCACTTCCAGAGGGGGGCATAGGGTGGCACAAGCCCATGCCCCTGAAATATGATTGCCCCCCTCTGGTGCCCCCATCAATGCCGCTGGACTAGAGTACTGTAGTACGGTTAATCTTTAAATGCCCAACACCACTGGATGGAAGCATGACCAGTAGGAATGTAACTCAGTGCATTTGCCGAAGTACAGATTTAATGTGCTTTTACTTTAAGTATGTATGTTATACGACCTAGTGCTTCTACTCTATTATATTTTGAAAGCAATTTGTTTTACTTTGTAATCTATGCAGTTTATTTTAAAGCCTTGTTATTTTGCTGAAAAATCACATTATTATAGACAAAATTGCTTTGCCATTTTCTACACTTATTTTATTAGTTATTCTGATTTCCTCTGGCCCCCCGAGCAGTTGAGGGATCTAACCACTGACCTTCCTATTAGTAGATGACCTGCTCTACCTCCTTAGCTGCCCTGACTGACACTAACATCAGAGAATCTCTTAACAGGGGAAAAATCTAATTCTAATCTAACTCTTACAACCATTCGCCCCATAGTGAACCCCATAATGGGGTTCACCATGGGGTTCACCATGGGGCCCCATGGATCTATAGCCCAAAATGTAATTTTCATGGAATAAAGCTGGCAAATTTCATGATGTTGTCTGTAAAATCTTTAGAGCAAAAAGGAATTCTTCTTTTTCAGTTTTCAATTGCAGTAAAACACTTTTCTGTTAGTGGTCTGTGAGATCTTTATACTATTTTTCCTTAAAAGGAGCAGCAGTAGAGAATTTCTAGCAGCAGCCATCTGATAGCCCTCACTGTCAACCTCCATTACCAGCAATAATATACAGCTTGTAATATACACCTAAGTTTTTATTTAGATTTCACTACAGTTTGAAAACAGATGCCACTGAGTGGGAGTATCCTGTCTGAAACAGTCCCAATTCCAAATCCTGAACCAGTCAGGATATCTAGGAACATCAGCAGAAAACTAGTGTAAAATACTAAAATAAAAGCTGGACTTTTTTTTTTTTTGCAGAATCGGAATAAGAACCTGAAGCAGAATCTGAATCAGGGGGGTGTAAATTTAAAAGGCAATGAATATACATCTGAAAGAGGTGGGGTACACTGAGTAGACTCCTATTCATTGAGGTCTATCTCCAGAGTGCCCTCTAGTTGAATTGCAGCAAATTTCAGTGCAATATGATTAATAGGAATGGAATAGGCTTTCTTTACATGGGCTCTGGTGTCATATTTAGTCAGTGTAACTAAGCCTCAGTTCTCTAGCAGTGTCCTGACTGGAGGCTGCCATTTCTGCTATGAACCTAGTGTTGAAGGCAGAGAAAAGTTTGGAGAAAAAGTTTACTTGAATTTGATTTTGGAAGTTTAAACACACCAACCAGTTTTTGAAAATATTACCTTAAAAATTTGTTGAGGTTCATACTTTCATACTATTTTCACAAAAAACAATCTCATCACCACCAGGATTTTTAAAACTGTTTTCCAGCTTTCTTATTATGCTTGTGACAAAGGTACCCTGAGCTGTAAAGCTTCAAAGCAGCTGCTAAATGTACCATGGGGTAAGAGTGTTTAGTAAACCAGTTGCCAGACTTAGCTGTTGTCCAGCTAGAAATTAAAAAAAACAAACAAAAACTGCTAATTTGTTTGAATGAGACAGCAGTTTCTTTTGTTTTTCCTGGTCTTCTGTTTACTCGCTTTTCAGAAACTGCCTGTATTTATACAATGCAGTTGTGTACTTTTTTTACAATGAAAATTGTAACTATCTTGTCTATAGTTACTAAACAGTTTCATCAGATTTAATTACGCAAAAACCACAGCGCAGGAAAAAAAAAATTCCTTATTCCATCTGTTTGGATCCTAGAAGTCTATTTTCGGATTTTTTTTTCCTCACATGAGGAAGCTCAGCTCATTCCATATTACCCAGATATTTTCTTTAAAAAAACAAACAAACAAGTAATTATCAAGTAATATATTTTAAACATTTTAATCTGCAAAAGCTGGTGTATAACCACAGTACCAACCTTATATAGTTGTACGTGGGGAATTACTGTCACCTAGTGGCTGATGGAGATTCATAAAAAAACAGAGTAGTATGAAGCTTTAAGGCCCACAGTAATGGTACGGTAAGTGTTTTATATCGATTAGATTAGCAAGACAAGGTTTTGGGAATATGCAACATTAGAGCATAGACATTTTTTGAAATAAGGAACCCTGTATCAAAATCTAGTTGACTAATTTCCATTCGTATTGTTGAACAACTTAATATATATATTGTCAATATACTCACTGGCCACTTCATAAAGTATACCAGCTCCTTCACACAATTATCTAATCAATCACATGGCAGCAAGTCATTGCATTTAGATATGTAGACATAGTCAGGACAACCTGCTGAAGTTCAAACTGAGCATCAGAATGAAGAAGAAAGGTGGTTTGAGTGACTTTGAACATAACATGGCTATTGGTATCAGACTGGCTGGTCTGAGTTTTTCAGAAACTGTTGATCAGCTGGACATTCACACACAGACATCTTTCAGGTTGACAGAGAATGATCTGAAAAAGAGAAAATAACCAGTGAGTGGTGGTTCTCAAGGCAAAAATGCCCGGTTGATGCCAGAGGTCAGAGGAAATGGCCAAACAGCTTTGAGCTGATAGAAAGACAGCAGTAACTCAATTAACCACTCATTACAACCAAAGTATGCAAGAAAGCATCTCTGAATGCACAACATGTCAAACGATGAAGCAGATGGGCTACAGCAGCAGAACATCACACCAGGTGCCACTCCAAGGCATATGTCATATGGTGTCAAGAATATGAAAATTGAAGCTACAATTCTTTGGGCTCATCAAAATTGGATAATAGAAGATTGGAAAAAATGTTGCCTGGGCTGATGAGTCCCAATTTCTGCTGCAACAGATGGATAGTGGGGTCAGAATTTGGATTAAACAACATGAAAGCATGGATAAACCCCATCTTGTATCAACAGCTGAGGCTGGTGGTGGTGTTGTAATGGTGTAGGGGATATTTTCTTGGCACACTCTGGGACCCTTAGTACCAACTGAGCCTAGTTTAAATGCCACAGCCTATGTGAGTATTGTTGCTGACCATGTCCATCCCTTTGTGATTACAGTGAGTGAGAACATGACAGTGAGTTCACTGTATTTAAATGGACTCCACAGTTATCAGATCTCAAGCCAATAGAGCACCTTTGCGATATGGTGGAACAGGAGATTGGATTCATGGATGTGCAGATGACGAATCTGCAGCAGCTGTGTGTTGCTGTCATGTCAATAAGGACCAAAATCTGTGAGGAATGTTTCTTGCACCTTGTTTAACCTATGCCATGAAGAAGGAAATGCTTAGAACTCCGTTGTTATGCCTCCACGTTAAATGTTATTAGATGTTCTACCCACCAAAGGTATTAACCACACAAAGTTTGAAAATGATCCAGCAAGCAAGTCAGCTCCTGTAGTGATAAATTTTGTAGCCGATGGATGGATGGATGCATGGTCCTCCAAAATATTATCAGTTCTTCTACACAACATAGTAATTAAGTTTACAAAATTTGCCTAGGATCCAGCAGCCCAGTCAACTAGTACAGTGGTAAAAAGAATTTCATTAATGAGTCTGTGTGACCTTTACCTTTGACCTCACAATCTCATAAATGTTATCAGATCTTCTACTCATTATAACCACACAAAGTTTGGTACAGATCCAGCAAACATCAGCCCCTGTAGTGGCAACAAGATTTATAACAGATGCTTGGACAGATGAGTGCACAGATGCATAGACCTCCCAAAAACATAATGCCTCTACGGCAGAGGCATAATCAAAGCAGTTCCGAAGGTATAAGGGGTCAAACTCGGTACTAGCAGGTTGTAACTAATGAAACAGCTAGTGACAGAAGTTACTAATTTAGAGCATCTAATGGACTGAGAGAGTTGTATCCTGTTTTTTTAAGACAAACTTCTATTTCCTTGTGATACTCAACACAAAACCTTTACACAGTGTTGACAAATTAATTTAGTTCCTAATTAAATTACTTTCAACTGTGTTAAAATAGTTTCTTAAAAAAATCAGATTTTAATTACATTAAAATGGAAAATAACACAAAGCCAAGCCATCGGCATCATGATTATAATATATAATATAGTTATATAACAGAAAGAGAACGCCATTAAGTTTGAAAGAATGGTATTCTCGTTCTGTCCACACTGTGACAGCAGACACATTCTTACAAGGTTTTAGAGGAAAAATAAACAAACTTTGCCTGCAATAATATAAATGAACTATATAATGTTTATTAAAATATATAAAAGACAAAATACATATATGCATAATTATATCCATGATGAAATATGCATATAGAGTATAATAATTATA
Source organism: Etroplus canarensis (assembly GCA_015106775.1). NCBI lineage: Eukaryota > Metazoa > Chordata > Actinopteri > Cichliformes > Cichlidae > Etroplus > Etroplus canarensis. Next base: position 24,102 of record VUQH01055634.1, on the reverse strand, counting down.
CAGTAAAATGAGTTTACATATATAGATTTTTTTATACATATAGCAAGATATTTTTGCATTAAAACTGGCAGTGGTGATTTCATACCCCCCCACCCCACAAAAAATAGGAAACCCCTCAGTCCACAGCAGGCCTCCAAGAGAAATTAGCCTCTGTGAAAAGCTTGAGAGCAGCAGCACCTTTACACCTGAGATCCATGTTTGGAAAGGTCTCACACAGAACAATACAACAATTCTGACAAATAGCTTCAATGAAGTATAATCGATAGCTTCAGAAGAGAACGAGTGTTACATCAAACTTCATCCTCTCTTATACAGGTACCTTAAATGAGTATGTGTAATGAGTGCAGCCATTCCAGTAGAAAATCTACAACAACACTAACATTGTGCCTCTGGTCCAATATTATCTGCCACAACGCTGCACATTCCCTCATTACATCTAATCTTGGGACTTATCTGTTTAGCTTGCAGGAGGAAAATAAAAAGACCCTGGACAGATGTGTGAGACAATCCCATGGGATGAAATGTAGTCCTTCTGACTGGTGTGGTTGGTTGTGATTGGTCCTGTACAGTTTCAGTCACTGCACACTGAAGGCGGTCATGTCTGGTGGTAATGATGGTAGTGGTGGTGGTGGTGGTGTTCGTGGTGATGATGGTGTTCATGGCGCTGGACCATTGGAACCACAAAGCCTGGACTTCCAGGAGGGACAGATACCTGCTCTCTCTCCAGGGTTGGCAGTACAGAGGACACTGGCGGTGGCTGCTGGGGATAAGACTGAGGAGGCGGACCGGTTTTGGACGGGGATAGGGTCTCGCGGCCTTTGGCCCTCAGACGTTTACTGTGACTGTATTGCAAAGGATGCTGGTGGTGGCCGGAGTTTTGAGCTTGGTGTGGCAAGTGGTAGACATCCTGACCTCCATGGGCTGCTGCGCTGCCACTATGGAGTACTGTTTGCAGAGGAGGGTGGTAACCATGACATTTAGTGGATTTGCCACCTCCGCTAACCCCATTATTGCCTCCACCCCCCTTGGAGGTTCCTTTAGGAGATTTGAGGAACTGTGCACCTTTGCTTCGAGACTCTGTAGGATTGTAGTTATCACTCATGACCTGTGAACGACGCTGGTGAACAACTTGGGCTTCTGGTTCCTGAGAGCGTGAGCGGCTCTGTGAGCTGCGACTGTGAGCCTCCTGTGGAGGAAAGACAGGGGTGGTTCCTGAGGGACAGAACAGAGAAATCAGTTAGTGTATTATAAATAAATTACTGTAATTACATTTACTGTTTCTGTTTCTCCTTACAATCGCTCAACTTGTGGCTTGTTATTGTAACTTAATAATAAAAATTTGGCAATTGTACATTTTCTAAGTTGCCAAGAACAGGAAGTCTGTACAAATACAACAGAAAGAAAACTCACCTTCAAATCTGGAGGTGTAGTTCTCTATACCAGCCAGGTCCAGGTAGTGATTCCTCCTCTCTGTGTTCTCATCCACACAGTAATGTTGACCCTCAGTGGGTGGTGGCTCATTACTCTGCCCCCTACTGCTATAAAAAAGAACAATAAAAATTGTGGGACCTTAATAAATAAATAGTTAACTCTTAACTTGTACATTTTTGCAAAAGTTAATAAATTGTATACTTGGTACTGACCTGAGATAGGAGGATAGTCGCTTGTCAGCTGAACGACCTTCCTCCTGGTGACAGCGCTCTGGAGAGGGAGAGACCCCAAGTTAATTACAGAAAAAAGTATTAAACAACATCCATGCTTAAAGACAGGGGTGATTTTTTTGCCTATTATCTACCTGTGCCATATCTGTGTGCTGGTATGTACACTATATGGACAAAAGCATTGGACATGTCTGGGAAAGCTTTCTACAAGATTCTGGAGTATGTCTGTGTCTGTGTGGAGTATGCCCACAAATTCATTCAGAAGAGTATTTGTGAGGTCAGGCATTGATGTTGGACAACAGGGCCTGGCTCATAATCTCTGTTCTAGCTCATCCCAAAGGTGTTCAGTGTGGTTGAGGTCGGAGCTCTGTGCAGGCCAGTGAAGTTCTTCCACACCAAATTCATCCGACCATGCCTTTACAGACCTTGATTTGTGCATGGGAGAACAGTCATGCTGAAAAAGAAAAGGGCCGTCCCCAAAACGTTCCCACAAAAACATAGACTTATCCACAATGTCTTGGCAAGATGCAGCATTAAGATCTTCCTTTACAGGAACAAAAGGGTACAGGCCAGCCCCAGAAAAACAACCCCATAGCGCTGTCCTTTCTCCACCAAACTTTACAGTTGGCTCAATGCAGTCAGGCAGGTAATGTTCTTCTGGGATTCACCAAATCCAGACTTGTCTATCAGATTTTTTAGATAGAGAAGTGTGATTCATCACTTCACCAAATATGTTTCCACTGATCCTGGGTCCAGTGGTAGCGTGCTTTACATCATTCCATCTAACACTTGGCACTGTGGTTGGTGATTTAGGGCTTGCAGGCAATTGCTCAGCCATGGAAACCCCTGCCATCAAGCTCCCGGCACACATTTTTTGAGTTAATGTAAATGCCAGAGGAGGTTTGAAACTTTACATGGTCTGCCACTTCATGGCTAAGGTGCTGTGGTTTCTAAACACCCCCATTTTGCAATAATACCAAAACAGTTAATCATGGCATATCTAGGAGCAAACTGACATGTTGCAATGATAGTGTTCTATTGCAGTACCACACTTGAAATCAGTGAGCTCTTTGGCAGAAGCTGCAAAGACACATAAAACTGGCACAACAAATAATATCAAGTTATGATGCTGTTGTCATTTACCTGCCCCTGTTTCTCTTTTGTGACACCTGGGCTCTGGAGTGACAGTCAGTTTGACACGGAGAGTCTTGCTCTTGTTATGGCAGGAGTGATTCACAGAGGCATCCACCACATCATAGATGGTGTGCATCAAACTTGACATGTCCTATTGTGACAGATAAGAGACTTATAATACAGTTTATAGAGCTGCCATGTGACAAAATAAGCTGTAAAAGAACAGACTATGAGTAGTAAGAACACACACACACACACACACATATCTAGAGAAGCAGACAACACAACACTAAGTTAAGATGCACACACAATGATCAATGACACAGTGTAGCTGTGCACTCAACTCTAAATCCCAGACATGTACCTGGTTTTGATAAAATGTGAAACCAAAGGAAAGTTCCAGCATTCAGTGATGAGTATACTTGTTATGTTGATATATTGCCCATTAATAAGTAACCATAGATACACTCATCAGTGAGTGTCAGTGCTTTGTTTTAACACACACACACACACACACACACACACACACACACACACACACACACACACACACACACACACACCTCTTTAGTAACTTTCCCACTGTTGTCAAAATCATAGAGAGTGAAGATCCATTCCTGGCGGTTGTCATCCTCCACAGAAACGTCACATTCCAAATCCTGAGAATGAAAATATTTACTTTTTCCACACATATAAGCAACTGATTAGTTTCAATATTTGTCTTTTTACCAATCATAAACACAATGACAGTACTATATGTCTACAGTATGCCAAAGAAAAAACACCACAACATTTCTGACAGGAGGGGGAAGTAGAGTACAACAGATTTAATTGCTAGTGGCATTCCTCTCAGTGGGATTCCTTCTACATATCCTCAGAACAGAGGTCAAATTAATTACTCCATCAAAGAGTAAAGCATCAGGATGGTAAGTCTTTCAGCTGTGACCTTGTCTTTCTACAAGTGAGTGAAAAAATGAATCTTCTTCTTTCAACTGCTCGTGTTAGGGGTCGCCACAGCGGATCATCTGCCTCCATCTCAGCCTATCCCTCCATCCTCTTCCCTCACACCAATCCTCCGCATGTCCTCCTTCACTACATCCATGAATCTCCTCTGTGGTCTTCCTCTTCTCCTTCTGCCTGGCAGCTCCATCCTCAACATCTTTTGTCCAATATACCCACTATCCCTCCCCTGAACATGTCCAAATCATCTCAGCCTTGCCTCTCTGACTTTGTCGCCAAACTTCTCAACTTGTGCTGTCCTTCTGATGTACTCATTTCTAATCCTGTCCATCCTGGTCACTCCCAGCGAAATCTCAACATCTTCAGTTCTGCCACTTCCAGCTCTGCCTCTTGTTTTTTTGCCAGTGCCACCGTCTCCAAACCATACGTCATAGCAGGCCTCACTGCTGTCTTGTAAACCTTCCCTTTCACTCTTGCTGTTGCTTGTTATTTCAGCAGTTTGGACTATTTGTGTAATTTTTTTGTGTAAATTAAAAAAAAATCAAATTGCAGGTTGTAGCCTAAAAAAATATAAAAACTGGCAAGTTGGATGAATACTTTTGTGAGCCACTGTATCTAATCAGCAGGCCCAAACAGAATCTGCAGATTTTTTCATAGTTTTATGCAGTGATCTAGGGGGAAAATCTGCAGAATATTTTTTGTTTGTTACATTATCAATGATTAGCAAAATAAAATCATAATCATGGTTTCCTAAGCAAATATGTTGATTTAAATAAAACATTACATAAACAACCTTAATTTTCTCAAAATTACAACAGAATGAAATACATTTCAGTTTACTCAAGCTTTTAATTTGACACTTTTAATGTCCTCATGAAGATTTTAGGAAAGCCTTTTTCCACCGATGTAAGTCACAGCAACATGTACCAGCAACAGAGAGGCGGAAATGGTAAAGATTTGCCTAGCAACACGTGCCTCTTCAAAATCTGCAGAATCTGCCAGATTCCTTGTGGGCCTGCTAATCAGCTAATCACATGGCAGCGATTCGGTGCATTTAGATTTGTAGACATGGTCAAAACGACTTGCTGCAGTTCAAAGCGAGCATCGGAATAGGGAAGAAAGGTGATTTATTTTTTTAAGCGAATTTGAAAGTGGCATGGTGGTGCCTGACAGGCTTGTCTGAGTCTTTTAGAAACTGCTGCTCTGCAGGGATTTTCAACCATTATAACCATCTCCTGGGTTTGCGGAGAATGTTCTGAAAACACCTTGTTGATGCCAGAGAGCAACAAGCGGTTGATACCAGACTGCTTCGAGCTGATAAGAAGGCAATAGTAACTCAAATAACTGATCATTACAGTCAAGGTATGCAGAAGACCATCTCTGAATACACAACATGTCAAACCTTGAAGCAGCTGGGCTTCAGAAGCAGAAGGCCACACTGGGTGCCTGACAGTTAAGAACAGGAAACCGAGTTTACAATTTACACAGGCTCACCAAAATTGGACACTGGAAGATTGGAAAAACATTGCCTGGTCTGATGAATCTTGTTCTCTGCTACAGCATTCAGACAGTAGGATCAGAATTTGGCATAAATAACATGAAAACATGGATCCATCTGCCTTGTATCAGCTGTTCTGGCTGGTGGTGTTTTAATGGTATGGGGGATCTTTTCTTTGCACAGTTTGGACCCATTAGTACAAATTTGACATTGTTTAAACACCATAGCCTACCCGAGTATTGTGGCCAACCACATCCATCCTATTATGAGCACACTGACCCTATCTTCTGATAGCTGCTTCTAGCAGGATAATGACACTAAATCAGGTTATCTCAAACTGGTTTCTTCAACATGGATGTGCAGCTGACAAATCTGCAGCAGCTGCGTGATGCTTTCACATCAGTATGGACCAGAATCTCTAAAGAATGTTTCCAGCACCTCGTTCAGTCTGTGCTACCAAGAACTAAGACTGTTGTGAAGGCAAAAGGGGGTCAAACGCGGTACTAGCAAGGTGTATCTAATGAAATGGGGGGGTGAGTGTATCTAGACGTGGCTAAATTTCCAGGGAGTGCACTGTAGATAATATACATTGAGCCTTGGTTACTAAACTCAAAGTTCTGGTTAGTCACAGCTAAATGGCAGCAATAGAAAGAAAAATAGATCTACCAACCACTGGCTATCAGCAATTTTTTTTTTTTTTTTTTTGAATGTCTGCGAT
>VUQH01055634.1:0-18111 GCA_015106775.1 Etroplus canarensis | reverse complement strand
CGATTGGCTTTGAGATGGCAGGTTACTTGTTCTTCTGCGGTCTTTCATTTTTGGACCTTTTGAAAACATTCCTAGTTTATGGCTTGGTAAAGCAGCTCATGACAAGATGACACTCCTGTAAGAGTTAATACTCTTTCAGTTAATACTCTCTCAGGTTTTAGGTTTAAACATGAAAATAACCCACTCTCTCTCTCTGGTTTCTCATTTCAGACAAAGTACACATTGATCGATGAGCAGGATATACCGCTGGTGGAGAACTATGCCTTTGAGGTGAGCTATGAAAATGCAGAAGGCAATTGTTAAATTCTGTTTTTACCACACTTGTGACAATTGGTAAAATTCAGACAGACAGAATATAAAAGGATATTATTATGTTTCCAGGCACGCATGGAAGTAGATGCGGATGGCAATGGAGCTAAGATCTTTGCTTATGCTTTCGACATAGGCAAAGGCCGCTGGGCGGGAAGGCCGTTGCACGAGCTGCTCTGGTTCGTCAATTTTTACACTACATAAAATGTATTTTTGTTCTGTTAAAGAATATCATGCCAAGCCTATGTAAGCGTCATGAGTGTTCTTGATGGGGTAATCTTGGTCTAAACTGCCCAAATGCTAATGAATACCATGAATGGATGCAGATGAGTATTGCTTCAACTGCCCAAAAAACAGCTAAGTAAAATCAGAGCTTTACAGGCTATGTCGTAGTTGTTAGTTAAAACCATTAACAATTTAGTGATCCAGCTTTCCAGTTTCATAACTAATATTTAGTGAGCTAGTGCAGGGTGATGCCCTGTAGGTGACCTTGACTTCAAAGAGAATTTTCCTGCTGGCATTAGTAATGGTTTCAAGGACGTCTTGCGTGCCTGTGTTTCTCACAAGTTTTTTGTCTGCTTTAGCGTCTTATTGCCCTTGATTGTTGTGTAGTATCCCATGTTTATCAGCATATAAATTAAACCTTACTCAATAAAACCCTTAGAATTAGCACTCTTCTTACTCAAGATCACTTTCAGATTTTCTTCTTTTTTGGTGCTGCTGGTTGCAGACTGGCTAACTTTTAATCTATTTACCCAGGGAGAAGCACAGAGGAGGCATTGCCCCCAGTTTTCAAGTCATCCACATCAACTCTGTGACAGTGGACAATCGACTAGATAACCTGCGACTGGTGCCAGTGGGCTGGAGCCCAAAACCAGAGGAGATTTCCAGCAAGCAGAGGTAAGATCACATCTGTACTGAGCTGAAAGAGGACTTCTTGGTTGTAGTTATATGTAAAAATGTGAAAAAGGAACACACTGAACAGCTGTTAAGAAAAAATGCTTCTTGAATCTTTGTGATTTATACCAATTTTATCTTGGATAAGTAGTATGTGCCTATCTTAGCTTCCCGTATTCTCTTATTTGTTCAGAGAGCAGTCTCTGTACTGGCTGGCCATCCAGCAGGTACCAGCTGATCCCGTAGAGGAGCAGTACCTGGAGCAGAACCGCACACGCTACTACAATGCAAATGGGGAGCTGGTGGAGGAAGAGGAGTGCTCCTGCACCTATTACGAGTGTCATTACCCTCCTTGTTCACTCATTGAGAGGAGGGTATGTACTGACTTACATGATATTAAATAAAAGACTTTTAACTGAATCCTAACCATGTATTGGATGCTCTGGACACATCCTCAGAAACAAAAATCAACTTGTTGCTTTTCTTTCCACAGCTGAGGGAATTCAATATCTGTGGTCGCTGCCAGGTGGCACGCTACTGTGGCTCCCAGTGTCAGCAGAGGGACTGGCCAGCCCACAAGAAGCAGTGCCGTGAGCGTAAGCGGGTGCTGGCCCTAGAGTCCGAGCCTGAGCGGTGATCCGTCTTCATCTTCACATGGAGGGGAGGGGACAGGGTTACACTCGGGAGGGGGAGCAAGGGATGAAATCTGAAATGGGGAAAATTCCTGACAAGACTAATGATAGAGGACAATGTTGATTGGACGAGTGATTGATGGAGTTGGGCAAGGAGAATAAAGCAAAAAGACATCTGCCACTTCCCAGGACTGTAATTCTCCATAGCTTGCTTTTCATGTGGATGATGGAAAAAAGTTTTTTTAATTTGTTTTTTTTGTTTGTTTGTTTGTTTTCTTGTCTTTGTTTATCTCGAGGGAGAACCTCGAGCACTACCTGCTGCTATGGTTTTGTATGTAAGGAGGGGAAAGTTGTCTTGTTGATGAACTGAACAAGCTCTCTGGACCACAGTCGAACACAGGCCACTGTCATCCACTGGGTGTCACAACGTCTGTGCAAACAGGGGACGTAGGGGCTACAGTACCTGTCAAATTAGCTGGTACAATGGGACATGGACCTTTTCACTGTATCGCTCCCTTTCTGACCTCTCTTGTGCACACGGCTGCTGCGTTCACGGTCATCGACACCTTAGCTGCCACCGCCTCCCTGTCTGTCGTATTCCCCACGCAGCAAACCACCACACTCATTATCAGAGATTTCACTACCAGTATTGAGTGTGTGAGTGTGGGTATGCTTGTGTGTGTATTTGTATGTGCTGCAAGCATAGCTTAATGTGTGTCTTTGCTCTACTTAAAGGGGCCATTATACACACTTTAAAATGTCTGATTTAATCAAATTGAATAAAGTAGCTGCCAAATAAAGGCTTATTTTTTTTTACTAGGTATTTTCTTGAATTTATTTTTAAATTAAATTGTTGAAGACTTATAAAGTTTAAAGTGCTGTAAGCAGCTGGATTTTTAAAAAATTCCAGTTAATATTTTTTAAAAAATGTGGTCTCAATTTGGCTGATACTCTTAAAGAGATTTTTCTCACTAAAAGTGAGCAAGTAATTATTCATGTTCTAAGTGAAAGTTTCTGAAACAAACAATGCATTATCTTTACCAAAGTCTTCAGACCTTCCGTAGCTTACCACTCCTGTCAGCTGGTTCAAATTCCTCCATTCAGATTGCTGGGTTTTTTTTTTCTGTTTAAACTGAAGCCTGCCTTTTCAAATGGTATTTTGCATCTGCAGGGTTACGGTGTATGTGTGTGCTGATTGGGGGAAGGGGCTAGTTGCTCAGTTTCTTGCGTGAGAGTTTGCGCTATTATTTTTTTGAAGAAAATCTATCAATGGAGCTATATTTATTTAAACCATTTGATTGTGAAACATGTTGTTTGTCCTGGTGATATTTGAAGGCCTAACATTATAAAAATATGGTCACTGTGGGACCTTTTGTGTTGTATCTTTCAGGGGTGGGGAGAGGGGCTGAAGCATTTCGTCCCTGTTGCTTGATTTCTTTTACTTTCCTGATCCCAGATGATTGATTGAATGAGTGAGTCCTCATAGCTGTTGCTTTTCAAGTTTTTTTTTCCACAATAACACTGCACGCAGTCATTGTCACTAAAATCTTCCACGTGAGAGACTTCTTGGAGTGTAAAACTTGAACCCCCACCACCAACACCACTTTGACTTTTATTTTGAAGAGTGGTTTGATGAACTGAACCATTTACTGCTCTGGTTTTATGAGACACAGCAGTCCAAGTCAAATCATTCTGTGTCCATTTCTTCCTCAATCACCTGCCTTCCTTGTATTACTTACAATGCACACCTGCTTAATGTGTCCTCTTGTTTCTTAGATGAGAATTCCCGACACTTGATAAGCATGTATTCACACATGTACATGCAACTGTTTTTTTTTTTCTTTGTGTGTGTGTGTGTGTGTGTGTGTGTGTGTGTGAGTGAGTGAGAGAGAGAGAGAGGAGAGATTTTCAACACTGCACTAAAATTGGGCCCCCATGTTGGTGTACTTGTCATAGATGGGGTAAAGGGCGGAGTGTGATTTGGATAGAGTGTACAGATTGTGTCTGAAATCTTGTTTTTGTAAGAATATAAGCATTAATCACCTAGAGATAAAGAGCTACAATATGTGAATGGAAGTACAGATGGGATAACTGACAGTTGCTTTTCCAATGTAAAATGATAATAAATAAAAATGAACCTAATTTATTGGAGTTGGCTTGCTGTGAATACTGGTGTCACATGCATTATTAATAGCAGTTTGCCTGTAGATACACCAGTCAAAGGGAAGAGCTCATTAAGAGTTAACGCTGGTAGTAAAATTTAGGAAAAGCAGTTGGGACTCTGAGCTGAGCATTTCTAAGAGAACATCCTGTGATTCCTGCAGTGTTCATTTCATATGCTGCAACCCTGAGCATCATAAATGCCTTAGTGTTTAAAGATTTTTTTTAAAATAGACTTTAAGAGTTAGACAATGCCATCAAGCAATTGACTGAGTGGATGGAATTAAGATAAATCTTTTCATTTGAAAGAAAAAAAAAAAAAAGTCAGATATACCAGCTTGTCATACTGGAAAATGTATAGCTTTTCTCTGTTTGATATCATTTTCAGTTCAGTAGATTTGTGTTTTCCTGTTTTTTGGACAAAATATGCAACATAAAGACATTGTCAGCTCTAAAAATTATTTTTGCTATTTTCTGAAAATTAAAACACAAAACACATAATGAAATAACCTTTTCATGTTTTCCTGACTATAGTCTGAGCAGTTTTATAATAGGTAACACCTTGGAAGCACTTAAATCTCCTCAAGCAGACAACTGTCCAAGGGGCCAAATTATCTAATGGGCATTCTGGGCATGGGCTCAGGAGGTTCACTTGCAATTTGGGGCTCACTAAACCTCCAAAAACCCAAACAAACAAAACAGACACATATGGCTTGGCAAAATTTGGATCATGCAACGGGACAATGATCCCAAACATAGCAGAAAATGGCTCAGTCCAGACCTCAACCCTTTTGAAATGTTGTGGTGGGACCTGAAGAAAGCTGTGCATAAATGAGTGCCTGCAAACCTCAATGAACTGAAGCAACAATACTGTAAAGAAGATTGGGCCAAAATTCCTCCACAACAATGAGACGGACTCATAAAGTCCGTCATATAAGGATTAGTTGATTGCTGCTAAAGGTGGTTCTACAAGCTTTTGGATTATAGGGTGTGCTTAGTTTTTTGAAAGACTGCACAGAGTCCTGTGAAAACCTTCTTTTTCACATTACTCTATCAGAATCAGAATACTTTATTAATCCCAGGGGGGAAGTTACATTTAAAAAAATGTAAAAAATATATTTGTTATCATAACAAAATGATATACTGGGGCAATACAAAAGTCCCTCTCTTCCTGAGCGGTCTCTCACAATGATCTCCCAAAAGCTGAAGAAGTTTTATGAAAAATAATTTATAATTAGCCTCCGAGGAGTATATTTTTTCTTTCCCTGAAATTTTTTTCCAAGAATAGAAACAAATTTTTTCACTTCTTTTCTAACTGGACACATTATGAATCTAATGAAAGAAGAAGCATCCAATCAAGTTGTCTAGGGCCCATCTTGTGCTCAGGGGTCTTTAACTTCATGATCTGGTCATGGTTGCCCCTTTTCTTGTTTTTTTTAATCCTTTTTAATAATTAAGATGTATATATAACTTCCACATTGTGTTGAGCATAAGCAACAGGGGGACTCGAGCCTATATTTTGGGGTATAAACTGAGGCAGGTTACAAGAAGCCTATTACTGGCAGAGGAAGATCTTTTTTCTCAGATCCTTTACTTATGAGAGTAAAAGTACCAATAATACAGTTTTAAATACTCCATTACAAGTTCGAGTAATTAATTCAAAACATTTCTTAAAGTAGACATATTATTTTCTGTCAAATATATGCTGAAAATTGGTAGAAGTTCATATGAAACATGGCCAAAATTTGAAATAATAAGGTCAGCGTTTGTGCAAGTAATCCCTGTTAGACAGGAGCTCAGATTTCAGGCTACTCTAATTGCTATTTATGACAGTTTTCTCTACTCTTGTATCTTTTTTATGTCAGATGGTGGAGCTATGGTCACCTCAAACACACAGCTCGAGCTGCAAGCATAACAGTCCCCTCCACCTGGCGTTTGAGCTTTCTGTTTGCCAAGGCAGGCCAATCAGAAAACACATGGCTCAAAGCGAGGGTGACCATAAAGGAAGAGGAGCTAAAGTGGCTTTTTCAGACATAGGACACGCTAAGGGGCTGCATCAACGCCCAGTATAAAGTAAGTATTATTTTGATCTGTGAATCAAGCAAAATCACTACAGTAGAACCCACTTTAAGTAAACGTAATTGTGCTTAGAGTATCAAAACTAAAATATTTCCAATAATATATCAGTTCATAATATTTTATCTGATATTGTTACATTGTTACTAACTAATACTAAGAGCATTTTACTATTGGAGGCCCATCATTTTTAATCTGGAAGTATAAAAAATTATAAATTAAATCTTAACTTTGCCTTCCTGATTGCCACCATGAAAGATATTCCTTTAAAAAAACTCTGTGCTTTATCACTTGCAGCTCTAAAATCTGACCGCTCTTTGCTTCTTCTCCTGTCTAACAAGTAACAGATGTTCAGATGCTCTTCTGTGGCAGTTTGGTAACTTTATCCGCTGTGTTGTTACTCATGGCTCAGCAGCTGGATTCTTTCCAGCTGCCTCTTTCTTTTCTTCTACTACAGTCTTCTTTCAGCTCTTTAGCAAACCCTTTCAATTTTTTAATCATTCTGTGTCAAAGTTCATAAGGGGAGGGGTCATAGAGGTCACTGAGGTGTGCTGTTATAGCAGGCCTGAAAGCCCTAAACCAATGCTACTGTAAGTAAAGGTTTACTAGCCAACAAAATAAATATACTCAAACCATAGGCAGTACCTCCAAAGGGTTTCAAAGCCATATCTGAGGGGCTGTGAGAGAATGAGCAGAATACAAAAGGAGAAAACATTTATTTTTTTAAGGCCTTTTTCTAAAACTTGTGATTGTTCCTGTTAATTGTACCTTGTGATTGTTTTCTGTTGGAACCATCCAATGTCGTGCTTTAGGTGAGTTTTGTTATGTGTTTGGTAGGCATGGTGTTCCAGCTAGAACACTGGGTTTTTTTACAGTCACACAATCCAAAGATGTTTGGATAGCACTGGCTGAGGCATCGGAAGCATCTTCTTTTCATGAAAAGATTGCATCCAAATTATTTTGAGGTCAGATTTTGTACATATACAGAATGAAAAGGAGAGAAGTTAATTCTAAGAAATGTACTCTCCCATTTCCATGAGAATAAAAAATTATTCTGTTTGTTTTCCTTGTCTGCTCCACAACTTAATATTGGCTTTGACTATTCTTCTAAATTGTATGTGTTAATCAGCATAGTGCTCAGGCAAACATGTTCTATAGGACACATTTTTTACAGATTTTTCCCAAGCTTAGCCTTATATGTCACTAAAGCACTTAAACAAATCCAGTCATGAGCAAATCACAATTGTACCCTCGCTCTTGTGTATACTGTTTTCATGATGATTGTTTTATTATCTCTTGTATTATATATTATATTTAGTCACATGAAAAACTAAGTACACCCCATATTTCATTAGCAGAATGGCCTTTAGCAGCAATAATTTGAAGTAACGGTTTTCTGTATGAATTTTTCAGTCCCTCAAATTGTTGAGGAGGAATTTTGACCCACTCTTCTTTACCACATTGCTTCAGTTCATTGAGGCTTGCAGGCATTCCTATTTACAGATGTCTTAAGAATCCACCATAGCATTTCAATTGGGTTGAGGTCTGGACTTTGACTGGGCCACTAAAATGCATTCTGTTGTAGATTTGGTGCGGTGCTTGGGATTGTTGTGCTGCTGCATGACACCGTTTCAGCCGAGCTTTAGCTGTCAGACAGATGGCCTCTTAAGATGTGCTGCAGTGTTCCTTGTAGAGAGAAAAGGTTTTCTCCTGGCAACCCTTCCAAACAAGCCATACTTGTTCAATCTTTTTCTAAATGCCCTGTCATGAACTTTAACATTTAACATAGCTGAGACCTCTAGAGTGTGAGATGTAGCACTGGGTTCTTTTTTTAATGTCTGAGCCTTGCATGGTCTCACCTTGGTGTGAATTTGCTGGGACATCTACCTCTGGGAAGATTGTGGCATTATGTTAAGCCAGCAAACTGCCAAAACATCCGCTTTTATGGAGTTGGTCACACTAGCTGATGATAAATTAATCAAGTGACTTTGATAAGCAGCACCTGGCTGCTATTTATGCTCTTAATTCCTCTGGAAGCAGTAAGTATGTACTCTATTCTTAACTAGACTGTGTCGAGCCCTGCAAATTCTTTATTTTTCAAGTGACTGTATTGTTCACGGTATGCAAATATGCTGCTTCATGGTTCTCATTTTTAACTTGTCATTTACAATATTTTGATATTTTTATTTAACCAGCACATATTTTTGTTCGTTTGTGTATTCTGTTGTTGTGTTTTCCTTCTCCAAACTCTTACCGTGATTTGCAGCTGGGAGAAGCTGCAGTACCACTTCCCTCTCATTAGATGTCGCTGTAGTTTTATAGACACTGCTCTTCTTCTTCTTGTTGTTGGGGGAACACGGAAATTTCATACCAGCCGCAAGGATGAGCTAAAGTCATTTTCCACCTGAAATCTGAATCTCCAGCTTCAGCATGGTGAATCTCGGGCTCACCAAAGTGGACGACGCGTTGGCGGCCAAACACCCGGTAGGCGTTTGTTTTTATCACCTCTGGAGTCTGCGCATCTCTGGAGGACACTGACTTTGGGAGAATAAATCAGCTGCTGCACAGACTGACACCTTTGTAATGTGCTAGAAGATTGGACAGGATGGTTTAAAATTCTTGTTCTTGCAGTGAAAGCTGTTTTATTTGTTGTTTTTCAGGGTTTGGAGAGCTATGCCGCCTGTCAGTCTCATGCCTTCATGAAGGGGACTGGGACCTTTGTGTTGGGTAATATTTTTGTTTCTAAATCATTCACTGAAAACAACAAATGGGGCAGTATGTGGATTTTCTTGAAGGAAAATTTCAGTTTAGTTAGAGGGAAAACTTACAGATCCTAAAGGCTTTACTCCATCAAGTTTTTGGCCACTTCATTGGTTACACCTTCCTAGTACCAGGATGGACCTTTTGCCTTCTAAACTTCCATAATTCTTCACGGTATTGACTCAGCAAGGTGCTGGAAACATATCTCAGAGATTTTGGTCCATATTAACATGATAGCATCACACAGTTGCTGCAGATTTGTCAGCTGCACATCTATGATCCTAATCTCCCATTCCACCACATCCCACACGCGCTCTACTGGTTTGAGAGCTGGTGGCTGCGGAGGCCGCTTGAGTACAGTGAACTCATCATGTTCGAGAAACCAGTTTGAGGATTAAAGAGATGGTCAGTTAATGGTCAGCAATAATATTCAGGTAGACTGTGGTGTTACAGTGATGCTCAGCTGGTACTAAGGGGCCAAAAGTGTGCCAAGAAAATAGCCCTCAAACTACTGTACCACCACCACCAGCCTGAACCATTGATAAAAGGAAGGATGGAGCCATGCTTTCATGTTGTTTTCTTAACCTAATTCTGACCCTATCATTTGAATGTTGCAGCAGAAATTAAGACTCATCAGATCAGGCAACATTTTTCCAATCTTCTGTTGTCCAATTTGCGTGAGCCCATGTGAACTGTAGCCTTGGCTGTGGCACCTGGTGTGGTCTTCTGTTGTAGCCCATCTGCTTCAAGGTTCAATGATTTGTGCATTCAGGGATGGTCTTCTGCATACCTTGGTTGTAACAAGTGGTTGTTTGAGTTACTGTTGGCTTCTTATCAGTTTGAAGAAGGCATCAACAAGGCATTTTTGCACACAATGGATATTTTGTGTTTTTCGGACTGTTCCCTTTAAACCCTAGAGATCGTTGTGTGAGAAAATTCCAGTAGATCATCAGTTTCTGAAATAATCAGAAAAGTCTGTCAGGCACCAATAACCATGACACACATTAATAAGCACTTGAACAGATTTACCTAATAAAGTGGCTGGTTAGTGTAAAGTGAAATTTACTGACAAACCATTTTTGAACCAAAATATACCACAAGAGGGAGCTGCACTCTGTACATTTCTTTGGTTTTAACCAGCAAGAGCACACTAAACTCAGCACATACTGATGATGAATGTATTATACAAGTTTAATAATATGACAGTGGTTATTTCACTGAGACTTCTGTAGCATATTGAATGTGATGTCATTATGAAACAGTCTTTGTACTGACTGTGGAAGAAGGCATGTATGTTTCTTTTTGCTGTTGCTCTTCGCCATCCTGTAGTTTCTATTGTTGCTTTTACACCAGCTGTTCGTAACGCAACACTGCTAATATGTCTAACAAAAATATAATGAAACAGACGCTATCATCAAATGCCTCCCACCTGAGTACCTCAGATTTGCTTGAAAAGATCACTGGGGAAAGATACACTTCCTAATAAAGGATTTCAAGTCCCTACTGTCCTTAGTTCCTCAAATTAAAAAAAAATACTTTAAAGGATAAAGGTAGGGGTGTTTGTAAACATTTTTCTTACATCATTTTTTTGAGTTGCCATTTTTAAATTCCATTATCTAGAAAAATACTTGAGCTAGGTCTGTAAAATATTTAGGGTAGATATCTGGTACTATGGCTCTCTGAATATGGACTCACAGGAGTGTCGTTCAAGTTAAAATAGTATTTTGGATGCTCAAATTCCCTTAATGTCCAGTCTCTGACAGCAGATGTGGAGTCCTGTAGAAACCACAATTTTACTGATATTTTTGTGACTATTTTACTTACAACTTCTCGTATACAAGGCACATAATATTATTTAAAACAGTCCAAATCAGGTGAATGGTTTACATATATTAAAATCTAAAGATGGCAGAAATTACATTTTCATCCCACTGAAGTGTAATATTCTCCAAGTATGACACCATGTACCAATCCTAATTAACTTTTTAGAAAATCAAGTTTTGATTAGTTTTATATCTGAAATCTGTGATGGTGTCTTCTCTCATTTACCCAGTATGAATTTTTTAAATACTCTCGTTAATGCAGCTAAAGATTGTTTCATAAGCAGAGCAAGATGTTTTAATTCAGTTTGTGCAGCATCACGGCCCAGCAAGAAGTTTTTCTGGCCAAGAAAATTGGATGCCTTTGTAACACGTAATTGTAAAGATAGAAGTTCCTGATACCACCACTGGATGCAGATATGTAGCTATGGAGGACCTAAAAACTACTGAGACTTACATGTAAGAACTCATGTGACTTTTAATTTTTAAGTAGAACTTATTTTATTTTTTAATTTGATGACATTAGCGCTCGAACTTGTGCCTTCACTTGATTAATATTTTGTTATGAAGCTAAGGATAGTGGGGACTTTTTGGGCACAATTGCTATTAAGAAGTGTTTTTACCCTGTGCTTTTCATGCAGTTAATACATGCCTGTTTAGCCAAGGGAAATAACCCCTTCATTGGCAATACTAGTTTTTACCCCAGGATGTGCTTCAGATTTGTTGTTTCTTGATTTTCCACAAATTATAAAAGCAATGAGAACAACAGAAGTCTTCCAAACAAAAGCTTGTTCAATAGGCATTTTTACCTTTATTCAGAGTGTAGCGTTAAGAGACAAGAAACATGGTGAAAGAGAGCTTGGGCATCTAGCAGGCCCTGTGCTGTGTGCCATAACCACACAGTCAGGTCATCTGCCATTTTAGATTTAATCTAGAAATCTATTTAATGAAAATAATGCAGCAGCAACAAGAACATAGACACAGTTTCTCTTTATTTTTAGATGTGAAATTGAATTGTGCTGTTTGTACAGGTGTTGCAGGTTTATTTGCCGTGCAAAAGGCTCTGCAGAGGAAGCTTCCTTATCCCCTTCAGTGGAACCTGCTCATTTCAATAGGTAAAGAGTAAAATATTTAAATTGTACTATTAAAAACCCATACCTGTTTGTTCTCAAATATAGATATTGTATAAGTGCTGCCATGGAAACCTCTGTTGCACTCAATTGTAATCTCCCCCTTGTGCTCTCAGTGGCATCATCAGTGGGCAGCTATGCAGTGACTCGCTGGGAAACACAGAAATGCTCAGACCTCTGGTTGTTGCTAGAAACGGGCAAAGTCCCAGACAGATCACCACCTCCAGGTGAGCACAGCACAAAACGGTGTAAGGAATGTGAATATTTTCTGGTATTAACAGTCATCTTAGATCATTTTAAGAGTGAAGTGATGCTGTTCTGCTGAATTATTATCCTTAGCTCTGGACTCTTAATTTTATCAATACAGGCTCTGTCATTGGATCGAATGAAAACAGTATGCTTCATGTCTACCTTTCTCTGTATTTTTCAGTATCCCAAACAGGTGAATCAAAAGGACCCCAGAAGACAAAATATGGTGACGTGATGGAGTGAAAACTAGCCTCAAACAACTTTATTATCTACAGTATAAAATCTGTTTAGCAGTAGACACATGCACATAGACCTTGGTGGTTTTTTTCACCCTCATGTGGCCCACATGATTGTGGCTTTTTTATTTTGGTTGAAGAGTTCGTGGAGCTTTTGAATTTCATAACAGCATCAATGTGTGGATAAAAAAACATGGTTTTCCTGACTCATAGGTCAGGATTTAGTTAGGGGTTTTTAGTAGGAATCAGATGTAAAGCTTGTGATCTGGTATTATTATTTGGATGTGTCGGTTTGTCATGCAACAGAATTAACAGTGCACTTCCAAAACCAGCCACTAGTTATTACTGTAAACCTCATAGGGCAAAGCTGCTTATTGGAGCTCCTGGTGGGTCACTTAGGAGTCAAGCAAGTAAATGACCAATAATTTACTACCCTTTATTTAAACATGTGCCTAAAACTACACAGAGTAAATCACGGGGGAGCAATTTGTTTCAAATTCTTGTGTGAACAGAGCTGTAGCATATTTATCTTGAAATTGTTTAACTCTATGTTACTTTCAACCACTGGATGTTTATCAGTTCAATTGCGCTGTAATTAAGTCTGCATATGTGTAGGAAGCATAGCAGATTACCTTATTTGTCTGCACTATGACATGTTACCACTGGAAGGAGAAGAATTCATTGTTTTTCTGTGGGAGTTTTAGCTTTGCCTCCATCCTGCTAATCTCTGCAAATTTTGATCCTTTTTATTCGATAATGTGTAAAAACAACAAACAAAACACCCGGAACTATATTATTTTTCATTATTTAAACATTAAAGTTACCATTTAAAATGTACAGTACAAAAACTAAAAACTGTCACTTTGTGTACATATGGTGTATATATAAAGATATGTACAATAAAATTGTCTACTGATCCATCCTCTCGTCTTCCAAAGACGCCCACATGTTGGCATTTTTTGACAAAACAGAGAGGGAAAATAAGGTAACATATGAAGGAGATGAGTAATGAGCAACTGTTAGAGTGGACCAGTTGCTCCAAGCTAAATGTACAGGATGGGTATCAAACATTCAATACTTGGACAAAAGTATTAGGCCATACTTCTTAATTAATGGACTCAGGTTTTTCATTCAGTACTATTGCCACAGGTGTATAACATCAAGCACCCATGCAGTCTGCCTTTAAGAATGGGTCATTCTAAAGAGCTTACTGACTTTAAGAGTGTTAGTGTAACAGGATGCCAACATTGCAATAAGTCAGTTTGTACAATTTCTCCACACTTAGATATGCCTCAGACAATTGTAAGTGGAATTAAGAACCACAACAACCGAGCCACAAAGTAGCAGACCACGTAAAGTTATAGAGTGGGGTTGCTGAGATTTGAGGCAAATAGCGTCTGAAAGCTGCCAACACTTTACATAATCAGTAACTGCAGAGTTCCAAAACTTCTCTGGCATCATTGTCACTAAAACTGTGCCCCAGGAACTTCATGGCATGGGTTTCCAACACTGAGCAGCTGCACATAAGCCTTGTATCGCCAATCACAATGCCAAGCCTTGGATGGAGTGGTGTAAAGCACGCCACCACTTGACTCTGGAGCAGTGGAAATGTGTTCTGTGGAGTGATAAATCACATTTCTCTATCTGGCAGTTTGGTAGACAGGTCTGGGTTTGGCAAATGCTGGGAGAATGTTACCTGCTTGACTGCATTGTGCCAGCTGTGAAGTTTAGGGGAGGAGAGATAATGCTATGGGGCTGTTTTTCTGGACTTGGCCTGGGTCTCTTAGTTCCAGTGTAAGGCAATCTTGATGCTTTAGCTTACCAAAATATTTTGCACAATTCTATGCTTCTGACTTTGTGAAAAAAGTTGGGGAAAGGCCATTTTCTGTTACAGCATGACTGTGCCCCAGTGCACAAAGCAAGATCCATAAAGGCATGTTTGGATGAGTTTGGTGTGGAAGAACTTTACTGGCCCACACAGAGCCCTGACCTCAACTCCATCAAACATCTTTGGGATAAACTAGAACGGAAATCACAAGTATTCATCCAACATTAGTGCCTGACCTCAGAAATGCTCTTCTGGATGAATGGGCCAAAATTCCCACAGACACATTCAAAAATCTCATAGAAAGCCTTTCAAGAAGAGTGAAAGTTGTTATAGTTGCAAAGGGGAGACCAACTCCATATTAATGCCTATGGATTTAGGATGGGATGCCAATAAAGCTCATGTAAATGTAATGTGTAGGTGGCCCAATGTTTTTGTCCATATAGTTTATCTCAAAATCTTTTTCATATTTTTTGGAAAAGAGATGCATGCTTCTAGGTTTGGATTAGGGATATAACTACTTTAGCTTTTCAAAACTTTAGAGACATCAATGAAATGTCTTTAGTTTTTATCTGCTGAATTAGAAGGGAGAAGCCTTGTATTGGAATGCTGGCAAGCAAAAATATAAATAGACTCACTGATTATCCAGCTATTTATGTTACACAGAGGAAAATTCTGAAACTCTTGCATTGCTGGGATTTAACTGTATTAACTATTTGACCATTTTAAGATTGTAAGGATACCAATATGCTGGAGACTACGAAGACAAACAGAATTAAAGACAAATTTTATCAACTTAAGCAATTAAACTTTACTGAGTATTGAATGGAGATCAATTTTAAAGAACTGAAGCATTTTTTTCTGGCACAATTATACAATCTTTGAAGAAGAATGCTTCAAAATTGTTCATAATTTTGTACATTCTCAGAAAATCCTGTAAGTACAAAATCATTTTGTCTGGGCAAAGGTCCAGAAAATAAAACATGATTGAATCTTGTCTGCTTTTACTAGTTTATTTGCATAGCTGGACTTATTTGTTCAAAAAGGTGTTAGTAACAAATTCTGCACCATTTAGTGCAGGCCACTGAAACAATAAAGCCTTTCAAGCATACTTTAACACCTCAAGTGAATGAAATGACCAAAGTTCAAGCCTTCAGTTCATGGAGAACAGTTTAAAAAATCTGAGAGCTGAAAACACAAACTCACACCAGAAAAATGGAAAACGTGTTTGCGAGAGAGGAGAGAAGACAATGCAGGAGATTCTCATATTAAAAGAAATCTGCATAAGGAAAGATTATGGCTTCGGTATAATATTCCTTTTTTCTGCCATTCAGCTTGAGTCAACCCCCACTCTTAATTCCTCCTGCTTTCGTCCTCCCACTATAATTCAGATCTGATTTACCACCTCCAGCATTTGAAGGTTCTGAAGTCTCTTTCTGTATCTCCAAAAAAGGCTTCATGTATTGAATAAGCTCTCAAATCCTTTTTCACATGCACACCAATACTGCTGAAGGGGAAGACTTGGAGACACAGAGCAAATAGGAGATAATGAGGGAAGGGACTGCGTGTGACTGTGTTATAGAGAAGACTGACTGGCCACTGGAGCAGAGGATCAGTACATGTCCAAAATAAATGGCAGTGTGGACTGGCCTTTTGGGCACACTCGGCAACAACTGGCATGATTTACAAAGCCCACAGTGTGTGTGTGTGTGTGTGTGTGTGTTCTTGACTGGTTTGTGCATCAGTGATAGCAGCGCACGTGCATGACAACATGAGAAGGAGAGATTGGGAGAGCCGGAGTGAGCGCTCAGTTGTCTGACCCTGTGAGCTGAATTAGTGCACTGAGCTGAGCTGTAGCTGGACAGTGTGTGTGTGAGACTCTCCTGTCTCTTTTACTGTCTTTCATTGGTTATATAAAAATTGGGGCTGGAATACAAAAAGTCATAAAAACACAGTTTACAGCATCTCTTTATTTCCAGCCCCACAGAGGAAAAATCAAAACCTCTTTCACAATTTGGCTCTTCTCTGTAGCCTGCAGGGGTAATCAATGCAGATAAATTAATGTGTTAACAAGAACAACTGGTGTGTGATTGACTGGCAGAGAGAAGGGGAGCCTATATGTGTGTTGTGAGGGGGCTTATTGATTTTGTGTCCTTACTGTACATTTGATACACACAGCAGGGAAAACATACAATTCAGAATCTGGCCTGACAGGAAAAATTACTGCAAAGTAAGCACCAGGTGGTAATTACAACAAATTCTTTGTGACAAAGTATCTTCCAGGTACGGCCTTTGCAGATGACAATGGGAAGAGAGTTCAAGTCTGGGCAGGTCAGAAATAAACATGCACAGTTTTTCCATGTGACTCATAGGTAAAGGAGCATAAGCAGGAAAACTGTTAGAAATCATTGAGATGTGTTTTGACTCAAAAGCTGGATATGAAGACTGAGTCAACTGGTGATGATGCATGATAAAAGGAGTGGTAAACTAAGGTTTGCCCTTCAGTTAGTGGATTATCTACAGTCATTCTGACTGGGAGTAACTCAAGTTAAAGGTCAAGCCTTTTCAGCAAAATGTGGCCAAATCAAAAACACAAACTCCATTTCTATAAAAGCTGGGATATTTTACAAAATGCATTAAAACAAATAACTGTGCTGTGTTAAGTAACACCAGTTTGTTAGTGTTACTTGAAGTACATACTACTTGGAGTACATATTAAGCAGACTAATTGGGATTGATTGGGTATAAAACTAGCATCCATTAAAAGCTCTGTCTTTGCGTAAAAGGATGGGTCATGTCTCACCCAGTGCCAAAATTTGTGAGAGAACTGTTAGTCAGTTCAAAAGAAACACTTCTTAACAAAAGGTTGCAGAGAATTTGTTTTTTTGTTTTTTTAACATCTGCACTGCATAACATTGTGAAAGGATTCAGGAAATTCTGAAACATCTCAGTGAGTAAAGGGCAAGACTAGTACCCACTGATGAATACCTGTGATCTTTGAGCCATCAGGTGACACACTACCTAAGAACCATCATGCTACTGAGACAAATATAGCCACCTGGGCTCAGGAGTATTAGCAATGTAACACAGTTCATTGCTGCACCCAGCAATGCAACTTGAAACTGTATTATGCAAAGAGGAAGCCATACATCAACTCTATGTAGAAATGCAGCAGAGTGCTGTGGGTCTGAACTCATCTGTTGAGCAGCTGAAGTGTTATATCAAGCAATCACTAGCACAATTAGTATCCTCAGTTCCAAAATAATTGAAAAGTGTTATTAAAAAGAAAGGTGATATAACACAGTGGTAAACATGCCTCTGTCACAGCTATTGTTGAGTGTGCTGCAGGCATCAAATTCTAAATTTATGAATATTTTAACATTTTCTTTGATCTTTTTCCAGTTAAATGATGGTTCATGTGAATTAACGTCACAGATTTTTGTTTTTATTGCTTTTTGGAAAAGAAACCAGCCACAGGGGCCCACAAGCCAGTGTAGTCCTAGTGCCGGTCCCAAGCCCGGGTAAATGGTGAGGGTTACGTCAGGAAGGGCATCCGGCGTAAAAATGGTGCCAAATCAAATATACGGATTCATAACACGACTTCCATACCGGATCGGTCGTGGCCCGGGTTAACAACGACCGCCTCTGGTGCCGTTAGCCAACAGGGTGCCGGTGGAAACTATGCTACTGTTGGCCGAAGACCAAGGGGGGGGAGGGGGGGGGGGGGGGAGAGGGGGAAAGCGTGTTAGGAGGCAGAGAGAGAGAAGGAAAGGTAGGAGGGTGGAGGTGAGAGTAGGGACTTTAAATGTAGGGACTATGACTAGTAAAGGGAGAGAGCTGGGTGATATGATGGAGAGAAGGAAGGTAGATATATTGTGTGTGCAAGAAACCAGGTGGAGGGGAAGCAAGGCTAGGAA
The DNA here is from genome assembly GCA_015106775.1 of Etroplus canarensis. NCBI lineage: Eukaryota > Metazoa > Chordata > Actinopteri > Cichliformes > Cichlidae > Etroplus > Etroplus canarensis. The sequence goes on along the minus strand of VUQH01055634.1, from coordinate 100 downwards.
CATCGGAGGTGGATTCAAACTGTTCTACTATGGTGTAGGTAGGAAGAGAAATGGAGTAGGGGTAATCTTGAAGGAAGAGTATGTGAAGAGTGTTCTGGAG
>VUQH01055630.1:0-10280 GCA_015106775.1 Etroplus canarensis | reverse complement strand
CCAGGTCCTGGAGAAACGCTATTTCATCTCACCATGTTCTGCGTCAGCTAAATGTGGTTGAAAATGACAATAAAGCTCTTGAATCTTGAATCTTGAAGTTGATGAACCATACCATGAAGATATGAGAAAAAGTTGTTGAAGCTAAGTTAAGCCGAGAGGTGACAATCACTGAACAGCAGTATGGCTTCATGCCGAGACAGAGTACTACAGATGCAATGTTTGCTTTGAGAGTGTTGATGGAGAAGTATAGAGAAGGTCAGAAGGAGTTGCACTGTGTCTTTGTAGGTCTTGAGAAAGCATATGATAGGGTGCCAAGAAGAGGAACTGTGGAATTGTATGAGGAAGTCATGAGTGACAGAGAAGTATGGGAAGGTGGTGCAGGATGTGTATGAAGACAGTGAGACAGAGGTGAGGTGTACAGTAGGAGTGACAGATGGGTTCAAGATGGGGATGGGATTACATTAGGGATCAGCTCTGAGCCCCTTCTTGTTTGCAGTGGTGATGGACAGGTTGACAGATGAGATCAGGCGGGAGTCTCTGTGGACTATGATGTTTGCAAACAATATTGTGATCTACAGTGAGAGTAGGGAGGCGGTGGAAGATAGCCTGGAGAGGTGGAGGTATGCACTGGAGAGGAGAGGAATGAAACACAGTAGAAGCAAGACAGGGTACATATGCATAAATGAGAAAGAAACAGTGGAATGGTGAAGACGCAAGGAGTAGAGGTAGTGAATGTGAATGAGTTTTAATACTTGGGCTCAACCATTCAAAGCAATGGACAGTGCACAAGAGAGGTGAGGAAGAGTGTGCAGACAGGATGGAGTGGGTGGAGACGAGTGTCAGGGGTGCTTTGTGACAGGATAGCAGCAAGAGTGAAAGAGAAGGTATGATGGTAGTGAGGCCTGCCATAATGTATGGTCTGGAGACAGTGACACTGATGAAAAAACAGGAGCAGAATTAAAGATGTCGAGATTTTTGCTGGGAGTAATCAGGATGGACAGGATTAGAAATGAGTACATCAGAGGGACAGCTCAGGTTGAGAAGTTTGGAGACCAAGTCAGTGAGGCAAGGCTAAGATAGTTTGAACATGTTCAGGGGATGGATAGTGGATATACAGGTTTTTGTTTGTTTTTTTAAAATTGCATTTTAGAAAATATCCCAACTTTCCTAAAAATGGGGTTTAAAATTGACTCAGAGTATTTGCTCCCCAAACCTGGGAATCATTCATGATGGAAAAAAGTCAAGTCCTTCAGCTTTGCCATCCATTGTCACTTTTTTTGAACATGGTATAAATAAACAGGACTTGGTAGAGATCATAAAGTAAAGCCTTTGATGAGAAAACAGTGCACACTGCGAAAGGCACTTTTTTAGTTTTGATACTTTTCTCAGTTGGGTTTAAAGAGACCTTCAAATTCTTAAATTCCTTTGGATATTATTTATTGCCCAGCCTTGGCATCGAGTTTACTCATGTGTAATATAATTCCAGCAGCTTTGGTGATGAGAAAATATAATAACACGTTGTTGTTCCATGTTCCCTTTCAAGTTTGCAACCAAACGATCTAACAGTTTGCCTCACTGAGCAAAATATTCTTGCTCTCTTTTTTTACCTCTATATGAAACCCACAGCGTTCCAAGCATCATCTGTATCAAGCATCACTGTGGCAAACTTGAATAGTTCACTGGAAACAGGAATATATCTCCCTCATAACCGGGTGGAGTGGCACACCACAGAACAGTAAGATCAACAACAATAACAACAACAGCAGCAACTGCAACACAGCAGACTGCTGATAAAAGGAGGGTTTGAGTTGTACAAGTTCCTTTCAGCTCCACAGAACGGTGCCATCAGCTGTACCATTTCTCTCTTCTCTATTCCACGCTTCCTCAACCCTCTTCCTTCCCTTTTCTCTCTTCCTATCCAGAAGACAGGAAGCTGTTTGTTGGGATGCTCGGCAAGCAGCAAAGTGAGGATGATGTCCGGCGGCTGTTTGAGACCTTCGGCCAGATCGAGGAGTGCACCGTCCTCCGAGGGCCTGATGGGGCCAGTAAGGGTCAGAGCCCACACACCTCTCACCCTTTTTCCCTCTCTTCTATTTTTCTTAATCCATTTGTCTGTATGTGTTCTATGTTTTTTTTACCCCTTACATTTTTAGCACCATGCTTTACCTGTGATGCAGTCATTGACATTGTCTGTGATCCTCACCTTCAGCTATTTTCTTGTTTTCACTGCTTCTTATATGTCGCGCTAGCATACCTTTCATACATCATTGTCACTGTGCTTTGACACATCCTTCCCCGCACACTCTCTTTCTCCCTACTTTTTTGTGTTTTGTTTGTCTTTTTCTCTTCATGCCACCTTTCATTTGTTTTTTCTTTCCTCCCTGAACTTCTTCTTATGTTGTCTCTTCATCACGGCAGCTCCTCTCACCCTGTGCTTGTACTCAACAAATACATCACACAATACCTCGTCTTTCTGCCCACCCCTCTCCTCCTCCTCCTCTTCCTGTTATCTGAAAAGCGGAGGGGTGTAATCATGTTTGTTTCCCACATTCCCATCATCCCTCCCCAGAGACGCCATTGGACGATAATGTCCTACTGTAAATAAAGCATCCAGGCTCTGGGTTTTGCTGCTGTCACTCACTGTGCGGCAAATTTGCCTGCATTCAGGAACAGCTTATGCATTCTTGTCTGTGGCTTATATGCTATTTGGTTAGTAGAGCGTGCTCAAATTAAAGATGGCTGTAAAATATGCGATGAAGGTGCGATTGTTCTGAGAGTGCAAAAGGCTCCCAATCATCCTTTGATGGGTCTTTCTCTCTCCCTCACAGCCAAATTTGGAGCAATAATGCCCATGATATTGCTTTGAACCTCTACCATCTTTTCTCTCTGTTGACTATGATTTATTTTTCTATATGAAGCTTCTGAATGCGTGTGAGAGATGTGTGGGAAGCCAAGGGAGAGGGGTTGATAATGTGCAATCTTGCAAAGCCTTCTGAGTATGTCAAAGAGAAAGCCTGGCTATACTGAACCACACACCTATCTGTGTCTACATCTGTTCCCCTCACTGTTAATCCTGGGTCTATTGCTCTGCATCGCCCCACCAGCCCAGTACCTTTCCTTCTCCCTGCCTTGTTTCCTCTTTTGCTGTCTCTTCCTTCTTATCTGGCTCCCTCTCTTCCTGTCTGCTCAGATGCCTCAAGCTGATTGACAGCACATAAAATGAAATAAGGCCCATGCTGCTGTGTCAGACAGGAGCTAGTTTTCTCCCTCGTTCGCGCTTTCACTTCTTTTTACCCTCCTGTACCCCATACCTCAACTATTTTTCTTTGTCTCACTTCATGTACCATACTTTCCTGCTTTGGTATTTGTCTCTATTATCACGGACTTGATCATTCCCTTTTCTTTAAGTTTCACTGCTATGAAATGGAAGACTGTAACGTAATGTTAACAATGAATGCCACCACCAGACAAAGGTCTCATATATAGGTATCTGGCCCTATCACTCACCGTGCAACAGTCCTATGCAATCATTACGGGATGTTACGGCAAATTATTTTGCCAGCCGCCTCGCTCGGGATGAGGTTCCCATAATTTGAATGAGACAGACCTTGAAATTGACAGTGCTATCTGTTCCATGGTAGAGGCTTTGTCCCCTGTTGATGTAAATTTATGCTACTCAGAGGCTTTTCAGCACCCCTCTTCACCCAATAAAAAGGCCGAGAAGTTTAACATCCATCTCTCTATGGCGCTGCTCCTCAAAGTACTTTCAAAGTGCAACACTTGCTGCCAGAGTTGAATAGAGCACGGAATTGTCAGGAATAATAGAGAGATGGCTTTTAGGTCTATAATTAAGTTGTGTTATAAATGTCACCCATCCAGAGGGATGGAATTCATGCATACATATTATTACCCCGGGAATTCAAAAGGCAGTGCAGATCCTCTCGCTTGAAAGCAATACAATCTCTCTTTTCCCCTTTTCTCCAACTCATTCTGAGCCATCAAATTCAAAAACCCAAATGTGCACTATAATTTATGATGCTGTAGCACTTTCCAGTTCTTTTGAGTTGTTGTGGGCTGTGTCCCTTTACTTTTTTTTAGGTCAGCAAAAGCAAAGCTACAACTGTTTTTTGATGAAAATTTTGACAACATTGTATATTCAGCAGGACTTTGCCATTGATAGTGTATGCAAGCCCTGCATTTATGTGTGTCTGGTCTGTTGGGGCTGAGTTTCTGGGGTCATTGTGACCCTGGCACAATATATGATGGCCTTGTTAGGGAACCAACAGCAAGATATCTTGACTTACAAAACCAGGAGGCTTTTGCAAGAACAAACTGCCCCTTTATTATTTAAGCTACAAAGGTTAAATGTGTTTAGTCTTTCAAAGACAGAACTGCAGTCAAATGCTACACAGTAGGTTGATGCATTTCAGTCGGACAAATGAAGACCTTTCCTGCCTCTACCCAGAGGGGGGTTCAAGTGAAATAAAAGGGTGCTAGAGTGCTGTGACACAATCAAAGGCTTCTTTGACTTATCTCTTTGCCTCTGTAGATCTATACAGCTTTGAGGATATTTGACAGTACAGAACACATGGCCTTTACTACTCACCACATATTTGCACGTAACAGTTGCTCACAATTTATTCTATGGCTTGAAAGTGTGTGCAAAGCCTCAGGTAAAGGTGGAAATTGTCCTGCCTCAGTTCAATCCATTTGATTTTGTCAGTAAATTATTAATTTGTTTGTTGGGAAAGCAAAGCTGGCTCCTGAGAGGTAGAAGGGAATGGGTTGCTGCCAGACACAAAAAAGCTCCTGAGCCTACCTATCAGTGTTCGTAGTCTAAATGAATCATCACTCTTTTGGTAGTGTTGAGTGAATGTATGAATATGTGTAACTATAAAAAAACAAAAAACAAAACAGCACTTCAAAAGAAACCAGGGATTGAACCTAGGAAAAGCCTGTCTGGTTCTTTGACACCAGTGCTACTTGATTCATAAAAAGTGGGCAGAATTAATCCTTGAGTTTGTTAATTAGGTATCTCTTGACTTAACACATGAGCTACCTGAAGGCAAGGATAAGAATAGGACATAACAGAATACCCTGTGCAGTCTATGACGGTCATAAAGCTTAGAGAAATAGCTCTTATTTAATTTAATGGCTTAGGTAGAATTACCACATTTCAGTTTCACTGCATTTCAGGTAACCAGCTTTCTTTTTATGATATTAGTGCCTGTTCTTACTGGCATTCAGATATACTTTGGTCATGATATGCACATTTCCAAAACTCATATTGTGCAATATTATCAACTTGAATTATTTTTAATATCATTTGGATTGTTTATGTATTGTGGCTACAGAATAATGCTGCCAGTGTCTGTTCCCTTGTCTTCTGGCCAATTTTTTATGTTGACTTTTCTTTTGTGCATTAACTACAAAACAGATTTAAGATGATTTGAATGCCCCTTGAGCAAAGCACCCCCCTCATCTGAAATTATATGCAAGCAAAGATTCGGTTAGATAGGCAGATTATAATGCTATGCCTTTGTCATCATAATCTGTTTTATGAGTGACTGCACACAAATCACAATGTGTAAATATTAAACAGATTAATAATCACAAACAAGTCATGATAGTAAATGCCTTGGCTCCATGCTCTAAAGTGGAGGGGGTCAAATTAGAAATGGGCAAGAGACGGGATGTTCCAAGCAGCTAATGCCTTCAGTACAATTAGCCTAATTTATTCAGTTATGCACTCAACACACAAGTGGCAGAATATATTTACAAACCAGATAACACAAAAACAATGGTATTCAAGATTCTGCTGATGTTTTTCCCCCCCTCTCCTCTCTTTCTCCCTTTCTGTCTGTACAGGCTGTGCCTTTGTCAAGTTCTCCAGCCACGCAGAAGCGCAGGCTGCAATCAACAGCTTGCATGGTGGTCAGACTATGCCTGTGAGTAACACGCTCATAACAAGTGCTGTCATAATTGCTGCCATGAATTGTCATGTTTATTTATTGCAGTGTAGTGGTTTAAACTGAGACACAATCTCAGCACTGGGAGTCACAAACCAGTGTACGCTTAGTGCTGGTCCCAAGCACTAAGGGGGGTTGCACCAGGAAGGGCATCCATTGTAAACTCTGTCCAAATCACACACACATTCATTTGCATGTAGCAATAGGGAGGGAAAGGGAGAGGCTGAAAGTATCTATTTATTACAGTTCCAAGCAACTGTATTTATGCAGCAGTTTTCAGCTAAAGTTTTCTGAAGGATATGGGGACACTTGGTTGTTTATATTTGCTGGTTGTTTTGCCTGTGGTCTTAGCTCTATAAAATCACTGAGCTACAACTAGACTGGTCTAAAACAACAACAAACTCTGGTAAGCTTGTTGATTCTGCCCTGCCAAGAGACAGCCGCTGACCAATCCTTTTTTTCTATTCCATATGAATACTCCCACTGCAGACTGTGTGTCTTTTTTTTAAAGTGAATACTGAGTGTCTTTGCCTTTTTTATGTATTAGTAAGCAACATAATCCTTTTAAAAACGTGCACCAGAAAATCATATATATAAATCTATGAATTACAAATTAAAGGAAAGAAAACCTACACAAACTGTGCTGAAAGTCCATAGCTGCATATTCTCTGTCTGTTCACTCCTTCTCCTATTATTTGAAACCAACTCTGCTTTCCCCTCACAAATAGACAGATAAACAGTCTGAAATCTATAGATTACTCTGTACTCCTTGTGGATTGTTGAATGTGTCCTTGGAAAACAATGTACTGAAATATGCTAATAAGTTACTTAAAAAAATAAAATGGAAGGGAGGGCACAGGCAGAATGAAAGGAATACAAAACAAACTTAAATTAACAAAAATGACAAACAAGGAACTGTAGATATACATTACAAGCATTTCATGGGATAATACTGTACATGTGAGTTTGTTCTTAGATGTTCTTGAACTTTCATGCTGCACTACTCCTAATATAGTTTATATCTATTGATTTTAAGAAAAAAACACAGAAAGACCAATATGGGTAAAGCTGTAGGAAATTTAATAGTTATAAAAGTTAGTTTATTGCAAGGTAGTACATGTGGGTTTGTTCAGCTTTAAAATATAGGATTTTACCATTACATTATTCTTTAGGAAGGTTCTGTTTTCTCACGCAACCTACCTGAAGCATTCTTCTTTGATTTGAAGTTTTCTGTGAAAGAGTAAATAGAAAGCTGAAATAAAAAATCTGCATGCAGCTTCTATAAAATGGGCTGAAAGGTCTGTGATGCAGGCAGTACAATGAAAAACCAACTAGGTAAGTGTCATCAGGATATGAGTGAAATGTTTTGTAATATGTATTTGAAACAAAGAAAAAAACAAAAAAATATGTATATAATAGATAAAAAACTGAACAGAGTATCATTTTTTATTAAACAAAAGGTTAAAAACAATATAATGTGAATATTTTGTGGAGGAAAAGGAAACATTACAACCACAATTCCAAAAACCAATATTTTATTCACAAAAGAACATAGAAAACATATCAAGTGTTAAAGTAAGATATTTAGTTTTTTCATGAAAAATAACAGTTTATCTTGAATTTGATAGCAGCAGCACACCTCAAAAAATTGGGAAGAGCAACAAAAAGCTGAAAAAGTAATTGCTATTAAAAAGAAACAGCTGGAGGAACACGTTGCAAGTAATTAAGTTAACTGGCAACAGGACAGTAATGTGATTGGATATAAAAGAGCACCTTGGAAACTGCATCTACATATTGTTGAGCAATTTGAGAATAATGCTCCTCAGCGTAATATTGCAAAGACTTTGAATAGTCCATCATCTACAGCAGGGGTCCCCAACCTCTGGTCTGCAGACCGGTACCGTGGACCATTTGGAACCGGGCCGCAAAGAAAAATCTATCTTATTTTGAAAAATGACTGTTTCTGCCCTCGCCTCACTAACCGTACTTGACTCTGGAACGTTGTTTCATGCATCAGCAACACAAGCTAACCCTTGAAAATAAAATGAGCTAAAAGCAAAAATTAATAAGAGCTTTTTCAGGAAGGAACGAGCAAACGATGGGACAGCAGAAGGGTCACGGACCACCAGCAAAAAGAAAGCTGCATTTAAAAGAAAATACAAAGGTTCTTACCTAAGTTACAGGTTCATTACAACAGGTAATACACATGCTCCTCACCCGCTGTGACCAACTGGCTAATGAAGCAATGAAACCCACAAAACTGCTTCACCACATTGAGACCCGTACACACGTACCTTCTCTATATAAAGTGTAAATGTTGCATTCAGATTACAGACTATTAACTGACAAAGATTTTTGTTATTGGAACCCCTGCGCCTCTACCCGGTCCGCAGAAACATTTTCATACATGCAACCGATCTGTGGTACAAAAAAGGTTGGGGACCACTGATTTACAGTACATAATATCATCAAAAGATTCTGAGACTCTGGAGACATATCTGTACACAAGGGATATGGCTGAAAATTAATATTGGATGGTAATCTTTGGGTCCTCAGTTGGCACTGCACTAAAACAGGCATGGTTCTGTCATGGAAATCAATGCAGAAATCACTGTCTGTGAACACAGTTTGCTGTGCCATCCACAAATGCAGGTTAAAGATCTATCTCAGATTAATTGGCAACAGGCCAGTAATGTGATTGGATATAAAAAGACCACCTTAAAGAAGCAGAGTTTCTCAGAAGTAAAGATGGACAGAGGTTCAGCAATCTGCATCTATAGAAACTGCATCTACAAATTGTGGAGTAATTCAGAATAATGTTACTCATTGTAAAATGACAAAGACTTTTATTGGTCCATCATCTACATTACAAAATTATCATCAAAATAGAATCAAGTGACATCGCTGTGCACAAGGTTTTAGAGCAAAATGCACTCCCTCCAGATGACATCTTTTTCAGGGAAGGCCCAGCATATTTCATCAAGAAAATGCTAAACCACATACTACAGCTATTACAGCAGCATAGCTTCATAGTAGAAGAGTCTAGGTGCTGAACTGGCCTGCCTGCAGTCTGGGCCTTTCACCAGTTGGAAACATTTGGCACATCATGAAATGTGAAATATGACAAAAATCCAGGACTTTTGAGCAACTGGAATCCCATATCAGACAAGAATGAGATAAAATTCCTCTCCCAAAAGGTTCAGCAGCTGGTCTCCTTAGTTTCCTGACGTTTTCAACTGTTGTTAAAAGAAGAGGGGATGCTACACAGTGGTAAAGATAGCCCTATCCCAACTTTTTTGAGATGTGTTAAAGATGAGCTAGTATTTTTAATGAAATAGTAAAATGTCTCACTTTCAACAATTTATATATCTTCCGTGTTCTTTTGTGAATGAAATATTGTCTTATGAGATTCATAAATTATTGCATTGGGCTTTTATGTATATTTTATGCAGCGTCCCAACCTCTTTGTAACTGGGGTTGTATTTCTCAACAATGAATTACATGTTGTACAAATAAGTTAAACTACTGACCAGAGTGTAACACATACACTGATTGCTGAATCATTTGTAATATGGAGACAACAGATAAAAGTTTGAGTTTCTTTAAGCAGTATTGGAGAAATGTCTTGAAAACATCTCATCATGCCCAAATTATTAAAAGTGATAGCGCAGTCCCTGTCATGGGGCTACTTTTTGTTAAAGAATATTAAATATTTAAAGCACTTGAAAACACTTATCATGGAAAGCTTCATTACAGAGACTAGAAGGGAGGTTAACAAGTAAGTCAATAATATTGAAAAGCACCCTAGAGTTAGGATGGATCTTCAAAATGAGGTCAGATTAATAAGCCGCTTTTGCTTTCTTAACTGCTTCCTGACATTTCAGCATTAAGTCCTTTATAATATTGTGAGACACTCGCAATTTATCACCCCTCCATTAACTTTTGGCTTTACATTTACTCATCAAAGCCTGGGTATTATCTAGCAAAGAACAGGGTTGTGGACTAACGTTATGTTGTCAGTAGTCCTATATCTGCCCAGCCTATTTGTAAATCAGATTCTGTTAAAGGCAGCAATATTTGGTTACTGTTTGCAAACATAACATTCAGACAGCCCCCCTCCTATCTTAACCAGCATGAGAGAGCAAGAGCAGCAGTGTCTGTGGGCTCTAGAGAATGAATGAAGTTGATTCATTTTCAGATTCAGATTCAAGAGCTTTATTGTCATTTCGACTACATATAGCTGGTGCAGAACATAGTGAAATGAAATAATGTTTCTCCAGGACCTGGTGCAACATATAAACATGTAAACAT
>VUQH01055623.1:0-14691 GCA_015106775.1 Etroplus canarensis | reverse complement strand
TTGTGATCTGTAGTGAGAGTAGGGAGGAGGTGGAAGACATCCTGGAGAGGTGGAGGTATGCACTAGAGAGAAGAGGAATGAAAGTCAGTAGAAGCAAGACAGAGTACATGTGCATAAATGAGAGGGATGCAGGTGGAATGGTGAAGATGCAAGGAGTAGAGGTGGTGAAGGTGGATGAGTTTAAATACTTGGGATCAACCATCCAAAGCAACGGACAGAGCACAAGAGATGTGAAGAAGAGAGATCAGGCAGGGTGGAGTGGGTGGAGACGAGTGTCAGGGGTGCTTTGTGACAGAAGGATAGCAGCAAGAGTGAAAGGGAAGGTTTACAAGACGGTAGTGAGACCTGCTATGATGTACAGTTTGGAGATGGTGGCACTGACAAAAAGACAGGAAGCAGAGCTGGAGGTGGCAGAATTGAAAATGTTGAGATTTTCCCTGGGAGGGACCAGGATGGACAGGATTAGAAATGAGTACATCAGAAGGACAGCTCAGGTTGAGAAGTTTGGAGACAAATTCAGAAAGGCAAGGCTGAGATGGTTTGGACATGTTCAGATCAGGGATAGTGGATATATTGGACAAAGGATGTTAGGATGGAGCTGCCAGGCAGGAGGAAAGAGGAAGACCACAGAGAAGATTCATGGATGTAGTGAAGGAGGACATGCAGAGGGTTGGTTTGCTGGAAAAGGATGCAAGGGATAGGGTGAGATGAAGGCAGACGATCCGCTGTGGCAAACCCTAATGCTAGCAGCTGAAAGAAGAAGTTTGTAGTCAACAGCAGCGACAGAGAGTTTACATATAAGATAAAGAAATGACCTCTTTTGCAAGTATCCTATAATATTTTACCTACACTGTGTCCTACATTATAGTCAGTCAAATCCTTTCTGACCATTAAAATATCTTTGGAGAACTCTTAAGACAATTTTGCCAAAAAATGCTGTCATGACTTGTGACCCCCTGGGAAAGCGGGAAGGGAGCAGCTGAAAGTGCTTTTTCAGTCCACCTAGACTAACAGCGTCTTCATTTTTGCTGTGTTTTTTGGTTTTAATTGAATTCTGGGGGAAATTACTGGCTAGTGAAAACTGATTAGTGAAAACCCCAAAGATGAAGAAATCTTGGTGACAGTGGGGAGGAAAAATTCCTTTTTAACAGGAAGTTACCTAGCAGAACCAGACTCAAGGAGGGACACCTATCTGCCATGAATGGTGGTGGGGTACAATGACCTTTTAGGTCAGGGGTGTGAAACAAACATATCAGAGGGCACAGCTGGAAAATGTGGAGATTTAGGAGGGTATAAATTTTGGACGTTTAGCTGTATTTTTTATCAGTTTTACTGTCTCCTGACTAACATACCTACATAACCATTATCAGAAAAGCTCTTTTCATTGTTTTTAATAGAATTTTCTGTGCTTTTCTGTGAAATTAGACAAATTTTGTTTTTTAATTGCAGGATAACGTCCTTAATTTCTTACAGTTTAAGCCCAATAAGCCAGGCCCACAGGTTTCTTTGCTTTACTACAGCAGCATATTTTTAAGATTTATTTTTACCTTTATTAGCAGACAGGACAGTGGGGGTAACGGGCAGAAAATGAGCTGGGGCTGATTCAAGACCAGGCTCCTGTGGGCAGACTATGACCTCTTAAGCATGGGCTTACCTGCTCAGCCAGATGAACTATAATGGCACCCTGAAAGCTAGTCTTAAAATTGTACTTTTTCTTAAGACATCATCAGGATTTACTGTGTAGTTAAACATCTTTAATCCAAATATAAAGGGAAAAATTTGGAGGCGTTTCTTTCTAAGTTATCAGGTAATCACTTTACTGGACCGGCCCACTTGAGATGCAATTGGGTTTGTATGAAGCCCACAAGATAAAATGTGTAGGTTTAATAGCAGTTCAGGCAACACCACTACCTTGCAATAATGTTTTATTTTCATGAATGCTTTCACACTTCACTTATCATTTATAAAGTTATGTACACATAATTTGCTCCCAAAGTAAATAAAATATCCAGTGTGGAAAGAAAGGAAAAGAAGGCAGCAGAGTAAAAAAAACAAGAAAGTAAAGCACAGAAAAAAACCCCAAAAAACTTGAAATCATTGAATACATAATATTGATCTTAAGCAACTGAAATTTGTGTATACATTTTATTGCCAGTGATTTATGTACTAATAATAGGAGGTAGGGTTAAAGAAACATGAAATGCGTCGTTTATACAACTAATACAAGGTGCCAACTGTTGCAAACAGCACCCACTGGTGGGATAGCTGTGTACAACAAGTCCTTCCCAAAGTGCATGTCATGACTGGGCTCGAATTTCAAGAGTTTGTATGCAAATTTACAACGCCAATCTGAAAATACTATTATATTTACTTATCCATCACACAGTAGCCACGCTGTTAAGTATTACTGCTCATGGAGACTTTGCTAATGACTACTGTGTATGAAGTTTATATCCAATGTATTGATGTTGTTCTACTTTAAGACCTACTTTTTCCTAAGCTGATGACATGACAATGCACTCTGTGCAGGACTTCAGTCTTTCTATGCATAATGTACCACATTCACAGCAGATTACTCAGATTATTATTATGGCTCCTAAAGTTCTCATAGTCACAAACAGCCATCAGTGTTTTAAAAAAGCCAATTAACCAACGGAAAACTACACTGTGTGACGCCTACTACAGATCTCTTAAAATATATTTACACTCACAGGATCACATGTAGAGAGTAATGCAGTTAGTAATAGACCTACTCCACACATGAGCCTGAAAAATTAACTGGTAATGCATTTGGGACTAGAAATGTACATTTTTACCCTTCTTTATATCAACTTTGGTTTAAAACAAATTAAGAGGTCTGAATTTTATAGGATCATTACGATCCAGTAAATGTCTTTAAACAAGGCAAAATTCATTACAAGGTACCACACTGCAATTCATTATGAATTAACATTTGTGTGGCACCACCCAATGAAATATTTAAGTTTAAAAAAATCCAGTTTTCCATTGTGAAAACCAGGCTGCAGTCCCTGTTCAAGTTGGAACAAATACATCATATTTAGGTGTGCATACAAACCACTGTTGTGTACTTTTTTTTTTTTTAAATGTCAAATTAAATATCTTGTCAAGGAAAGAAAGAAAAGAGAACACAGCATTTGCAAACTCAAATCCCATGAGGTATATACTAAAAGACTGTACAGACAACACATTTTGAAATGTCAGAATTTCAGCCAATATAATGACAACAGCAGAAGTAAGGCAATTATTTCAACTGAGTCCTAGTGATGCATGTGCAGAATAAAGTCAGTGCTCATCATCCAAAACAAACTCTTTCATGTGGAACAGTGCATGTGGTTATCTTGACAATGTGGCGGCATCTGATGGGACCTACTTTCTGACGCGTCTGGGCACGGCAGGTTACACTGTATTATTACAATCACATGGGGTGGGGGTGGGGGGGAGACCCAACCTTTCAAACTTCATTTTAGTAGTTTGTCTTTCTGTTTGAATAAAATGGTTTTATGGTGAGGTTACTGTTTGTATGATATTATGGCAATAAGTGATTTAGCTTTAGTCCAGTGTAGCAGTTTTATTTATGAAAAACACGACCCCTGATTAACATTAAAGTTAGGTTCATGTTTCAATAACACACCATGCTCTGATAGGACTATAACAGATGTACAGTGTAACATTTTTAGGATGTTGTGTTAATTTTTTTTGCCATCAGTGCTGAAAATGTGAAGACATGGAGTGCTCCCAGTGAGATCAATTGGTGTATCCTGGCTGCCTGTGTTGGCTGTGAATGGATGGCTGGTAGCCTGCAGCGTTATCTGATGCCCTGTTTCTATTTCAGTCATGTAAGCCTCACTGAGCACAGTCTGAAAAATCACAGTACAATTAATTGATTCCTCTGGTTTTGAATTTTCTCTTCCTGTGACAGCTAAAGTATTGGCAAGTGCAGCACTGCAAGGTTGTTTCTGACCTCTGTGACCTCCCACACGCAACCAAAAAGCCTGGAAACTAAACAGTAATCACCAAATGTTATTACTACGAGCTGACCCAGCAAATACAAGCTACATGCCACTCTGCCAAAGCTGCCTTTCTAGAGAAAGTCCCTGTACAAAGAACAGCTTACAATAAGGCAATCAACCAAACCTAAGTAATCAGTAAGCAGTGTCTGGAGAGAAGAGTTACTGTAGGCTTTAAATGGTTAAGCAGAAGAATGCATTAGAAAAATAATATTTTTACTTCTCTGCATTTCAATATTTAAAAACATAGACAAGCTCTGGAAGAGGACTTTGAAAAATACCTCAGTGCTCAAGTTTGTTGTGAATGGTGTGAATTTCTTATTGACAATGTCTGTGGAAAGGTAACAGTTTAAAGGTCCAACATTACAATAACACACTAAAGGCATTTTATTAACTTATCACTAAATAAGAAGCACTGTGGTTTAAATAACAGTTCTTGGCCCACTCAGGTCATTGGATGGAAATGACCCCCACGTTCACACCAAGCCAGAAAGTGAAGGAAATAATCTTAACTTTTCCTATATTTTTTACTTATTATATTATCTTAATGAAGCAGGTTTTTTTTGTTGTTTTTTGCAGCTCCAACCACCACCTCTAAAACTCTACCACCTGACAGAGCAGTCTTGGCAGCAGCATTAAGCTTCCTCGGACGTTGTGGGTTTCTTCAGGTCCTTTATCTGCTTGATCAGATAGTTTTTCTCATCACAGAACTGCTCGTCCTCGGATCTGTCCGTCTGGAAGTGGCTCAAGAATTCCACAAGCTTGGTCTGGTTCTTCAGCAGGATGTCCAGAACGGGCTGAGTCTTGTTGGGGTTTGCAACAAATACCTTTAAAAAGAAAGCGAGATTATGTAAAGTCAGTGTTTCCTACAACTTTAGAAACCATTTGTGGTGAAGAGACACATATGCACCCATGTAGTCCCCTCTGAAAGTACTGGAACAACAAGGCCAATCCATTTGTTTTTGCTATGCTCTGAAGATATTTTGTATCAGATGAATATGAGAAGAAAGATCAGAGTTTCAGCTTCTATTAAGCAACATAGAAAAGAGCACATTTTAGATCAAACCACCCAGTTTCTCAAGTGAACCAATGTACTGGAACATGACAAGCAGAAGGTATTTCTTGTTACCTTGGTGTGTTATATAAGATTGATTGTTTAATCATTAAGTAGCCCTGATATCTACTCTCGGATTAAAATGTGGCTTTTATCTGTGAAGACTGCATTACATTTAAGAAGTATAGACCAACATGAAGACCAGAGAGCTGTCAATGGGTGAAAAATCCGCCATTCTGAAGCTGAGAAAAGAGGAAAAATCCATCAAAAGTATTTCAAAAACATGGGAATAGCCAGGACCACAACTTGGAATATTCTGAAAAAGAAGCCAAGGAATTACTGAGCCACAGACATCAAACTGGCCAGTGAAGGAAAACAAATGAAGACAGACAAATGGTGAGAGTAATGAAGGAAATCCCCAGAACAACACAGTCTGTAACATCATGAAAAACCTCCAAAGAGCAGGGGCAGAAACATCAGTGTCCACCACTGTTGAAAGCAGACTTAGAGAACAATGATACTGAGGCCATACTGCAAGATGCAAACCACTCATTAGCAGTTTAAAAAAAATAAATAATGAGAAAACCAGATCGGAATTTGCAAAAAAAAAAAAAATAATAATAATAATAATTAGAGATGAGCCACAACAGTTTTTTTGAAATAAAGTTTTATGGACTGATGAGACAAAGACAAACCTCTACCAAAGTGAAGAAAGACAGGATCTGCTCATGATCCTAAACATTCACGCTCATCTGTGAAGCATGGTGGAGGTTGTGTCATGGCTTGGGCTTGCATGGCTGCTTCTGGAACAGGCTCAATCACTTTTATTGATTATTGAACTCATGATGGTAGCAGCATCACAAGTCTACAGAAATACATTATGTGCCAATTTATGGAGAACTGAATCCAAACTAATTGGGAGAAACTATACATAGCTCTAAAAAAAA
This sequence comes from Etroplus canarensis, assembly GCA_015106775.1. NCBI lineage: Eukaryota > Metazoa > Chordata > Actinopteri > Cichliformes > Cichlidae > Etroplus > Etroplus canarensis. Next base: position 8,662 of record VUQH01055623.1, on the reverse strand, counting down.
TTATTGAGAGCACTTTTTAATCAGAGTATAGCATCAAGTCAATTAAACTCATGGGATATTGATCAGTTAATTAGCAAAGGGGGTTTTTAATCAACAACAGGGGCACTAGAGGGGCAACAATGAGATGACCCACTGTCAGACCCTGCTCGCCTGACCTAAATCCAAAAGAACACCTCTGGGACATTATGTTTTGGTCTATCTGACACCGCCAGATTGCGTCTCAGACTGCCCAGGAGCTCAGTGATGCCCTGGTCAAGATCTGGGAGGAATCAAGTGGCTTGATACAAAATTCATTATGCTCTATGTTGTTTAACATATCTAAACATAAATACTAGAGAATAAAAGCTTAAACTCTGATATCATTTAATCTCACACACAAATGTCTTCAGTGCATAGCAAAAACAAATTAACTGGCCTTGTTGTTCCAGTACTTCTGGAGGGGGCTATAAGCAATGCAAAAGAAGGCTTCTCCAGCCCAGCTGAACTACCCCAAATCCATGGTTTTGCACTGCAGCTGGTGACAGTAGCTCTTGTTCTGCAGTCTCCATGAGCTTAGCATAGCAGCACATGAACCAGCGCTCCACCAGCTGCAGATTCTGGTTAAGGCGGTTCTTCAGCTTGCAGTACTGCTCCAGAGCAGAACAGTGTCATTGTTCTGCTCTGGAGACGATGGAGTCCATCCATCCAACTGATCGACTGACTGAAGGGTAAGAGACTCTCTGGAGAAACAGCTGAATGACAGAGAACTACCACAATAGACAGCTGGCCAATCAGGTAGCCAGTTCTGAAAACAGATTAAAGGAATCTGGTTATCAGCAACTGAACTTTTGAAATAAATGACAACGACTCGCCAAAAATACTTGAGTGACCTGCCTAATTAAAGCCAAACTGATGTGAGAAGTGTCTTTGTACAGCTAAAATATCTAAAATTTGCATTCAGTATTTTCCCCAACTTAATGCAGCAGAATTTAAGTGTCCTTTAACCGATTCCTTAAAAACACAATACAGTTTGAATTTTAAAGAGTAACTTGTTGCATTTATGACATATTTTTCTTCCTACCTTGAAGACATGGAATGCTTCAAACTGGATATTTCGGCTGTTATCTCTTAGCAAGTTCATCATAAGCTTCAAGTTCTCTGCACGGCTGATGTACTTTGTCATGACAGTGAAGTTGTGTCTATCCAGGAGAAGCTCACCGAGAAGCTACAAAAAACAACAGTTTATAAAATCAGTGCACAGACTTATCAGCTTAGCTTCAGCATGAACAGTGTTTTTGATGTGACTGAGCAGGAGGCTGTACCTTCAAAGACTGCCGCTTGGTGACGTAGTTGTCAGAGTGCAGGAGTTTTTCATACTCTGTAAACACCTGATCAACATTTAAAAAAATGTAAGTTAGGCACAGAATGAGCACTTCTTCAGTTAGAGATAAAATTCACTTGAGAAAGCTCACGTTGTCATAGTTGTTCTCCAGGAAGTCTGCACACATAATCTTGTGTCTTGTGAGAAGATCCTGAGAGGGAAAAGAAAAGACCAGATATATTAGCTAGGAACTGTTCATATGGTATTCCTGCCATTAAAAAGAAAATATATTACTATACCTTGAATGAGGCAAAAGCATCTGAGGCGATGTCAAAGGTTGAGAGCTCTACATAACGGAAGAAGCAGTAGAAGTCTTCAGAGAAGAGCACTATCCTTGCCAAAGGCTCGTGACGCAGGCACTCTCTCAGCATCATGCCACAGTTAAGAGCCACTTCTGGACTCTCATATCTGCACAGGTTGACACATGTCAGGCCCAAGTGACAGTACACACATCTGAGTTCACACAGAACAATTAAAAAAAAAAACTTGCACTGCAGACACCACAGAATAATCACACCCTAAACACATTCACTTTTAATTTGACATCACTCTGGATTAACAGAGTTGACTACAGGAGCAGTGATCTGCATGTGGTGATGTCCTCAATCATCCAGAGAAACAGTGACCATTACAGTCAATTTCTTAAAGTTTGGGAAATAAATTATGTCAATCTCCCAATTAATTTTAGCCACTTTCAACTTTTGCTTTAAAAAACATGACTTCTCTGAAAATATTTCTATCCTCAAAACGCTTTTCTGCCTCTGATAAGTGAGAAATGTGTTAGAGAGCCTTGAGAAAAGGTGATAACATCTGGTCCAGATCAACTGTGCTGACCAGCAGTATCCTTCATCATATCCTCCCTATATAACTTCATTATAAACACATTTGCTTTTTGGAAAGTTTATATATACCCACAATCCTACAATAAGCAACGATTTTAGACCATTTGTGCTCATTATTTGTAAAAACAACTTTGAAGGAAACCCTGATTTTGTTAACTGAATGGAAAACTTGATCCATAGCAATTTATTTACTAGGTAGTGAGAGGTACAGAGGATGTAAAGCTTCTTATACTCTTATAAGTACTTAGAAAAATAGCATGACTATAACAAGCTTTTTTAGGCTCTCAACAATACAGCTGCATCTTTTATTTTAAAAAAGGCCGTTATGCATTTTCAAATGATCTCATCAACATCCTTAGTCTTTCTTATATAAATCGGTGGACACTGCTGTCACGCCTAGAAACACAACAATGTCTTGGACTTATATCAAGTAACTGCAAAGAATGCATTAAAAGCCTTTTCCAGACATGGGATACAGAACTTTGCTAGCTTTATCAACCTGTTAAAGCAACAGCATTCAGATATTGGTCACTTGTATGTTAATGTCTATCACGGCTTCATTCACACTCGTAACCATGACGAAACGAGCCACAGTACTCCCATGTTAGTACAGTACAGCAGCATGCATTCGCTGGCCACTTCATTAGTTGCACTTTGCTACTAGGTTGAACCCACTCTGCCTTCTGAAATGCCTCAATTCTTTGTGGCAAATATTCAAAAAGGTTCTGGAAACATTCCTCACAAGTGTTGGTCCAATTTGATATCACAGGATCACACACTTGCTGCAGATTTTTTGGCTGCACATCCATGATGCGAATCTCCCGTTCCACCACATTCCAAAGGTGCGCTATTGGACTGAGAACTAGTGACTGTGGAGGCCATCCTAGTACTGTGAACTCACGGTCAAGTTCAAGAAACCACTTCGAAATGATGTGACCTTTGTGAAATGGCACATTATCCTGCAGCCATAAGGAAACAGGCACACTATGGTCATAAAGGGATGGACATAGCCAACAATAATAATAATACTCAGGTAGGCTATGGCATCTGAGGTTCAAGGATTGTCAATCAACGTGCTTACACTTGAAGTAACTAAGTTTGTAGCCAGGACCAGTATAAAACACCATAATGGGGTGGCAATGGCTCAGTGTGATGCTAAATGGCTAGGAACCGGAGGATGCTGGTTCGATACTTGCCTGTGGTAACTGAACCCATCCACCCCCCGTAGCATGGAGCCACCCGATCTCCCCTGAGCAAGGCACCAAATTCCCACTGTGGTCCCTGGCGCCTGTAATGTGCTGCATTGTTCTCTCCCTCTTGTGTGTATGCACCTGTATTACTTAATTGCATGTAAAAGCTTGAATCCCCCACTAGGGGATTAATAGGAGTATATCTTGTTCTTCCAAAAGCTTTGCTTTCACATTTTATTTTTTTAAAACATCACATTCTGACCCAAACATCTGAATGTCTGAACTCTAATGTGCTGTTGTCTAGGTTTGGTGACCCCGTGTGAACTGCAGTCTAAGTTTCTGGTTCTAAGGTCATAAGAATGGCACCCGTTGTGGTCTTCTGATACTGTAGCCCACCTGCTTCAAGGTTCAGCCATCTTGTGGAAATGCTCTTCTGCATACCTTGGTTGTAATGAGTGGTGATTTGAGTTACTGTCCCCTTCCCATCAGCTCGAAGCATTCTGGCCATTTTCCTCTGACTTCTGGCATCAATAAGGCATTTATGCCCAGAAAAACTGTTGCTCACTCGATATTTTCCTGTTCCAGGCCTTTCTCAAACCCTCAAAATGTCCATCTGGTACCAACAACCACATATTTGCGTTAACAATCAGTTGAATAGGTAAACCTAATGATATGGCCGGTGAGTGCATATGTCATAATGTCAGATTTTCATAACTTGCTTTGATTATTAAAAATACCACATCCTATAAGTAGCTAAATAAATGTACCATTACACTTAAGTAAAATTCAGTAAACTAATCAGAAAAAACATTACATTTTGGTTAATAACCAGTGCTGACTTGTCTGAAGGTAAAGAGCACGTTGTCATTTGTAGTTAGATCATGACAAATCCTGTATCCAATTCAGGAAAAATGTATTGACATAGCCTAATTAATGAAGTTACTGCCAATGGCTCTTATTGTCTGATGCTGCAGACAAGTGTAAGTGATGAACATTGAAGAAAGGCTTCTGCAAACAGCTGGAAGCAAATAACTAACACTCTTCTTACCATTTCATCAAAATTCAAAAGATTATCATCATTGCTGAGTTTTGTGAACTCAACCTGGTGTTGAGTTCAGGTACAGACCAGGTATAGACTGAAATGACAGAGCAAAGTGAATCAGGAAAACTTAACACATACGTGAAAGGTGTTTTGTGACTTTTGAGAGGTCTATGTATGCCTCTGGCAAGATAATAAAAATGATACAATACTTTATTCTTCTCGTATTTGTAAAATTATTTGTTCTAAATGTTTTATAAATAGTATAAATGAAATAAAGATATATTATAAATGTACATAGATTGTGGCTTTTGCACTCTATGTACCATTTGTGCTAAAATGTGGAAAGGTCTAGGCATTCAGACTTTGACCTCTGTGCAAGAACATGAATGAATACATTTTCTCATAAAGGAGCAGTTTTGAAGCCTCCATGAGTTTGGCTTGGTAAGCGCAAGACTGTGAGACAGGGAGTGAAGGCAGGTGTCTCACATCAAATCTTTTTGTTCCTCATGTTCTGTTTAATAAATACATTTTTCAAAAGATTCATTTTTCCTTACAAGACTGGAACAAGTCAAGATATTCAAGATAGACATGCGAGTCTGTTAATGTAACGTGCATGCATTAAAATTCTTGCTGTATTAAAAAAAGTGTGACTTTTAATGGAAAGGCAGCCAAGGTGCCATTCACATATGAAGCTGACATGTTCAGATGCAGCTGATTAACAGAAAGGAGTGTCTGAAAAAGGCTATAAATAACCGGAGTTTATTAATGGTTACAAAAATATTTTGGTACCATTTTCAAATGTGAACACTGAGGGCAACAAAGAATGAACTTTTTTCTACAAACTAAATTGCTTTTCTGCCAGTCCTGTCACCCACTGACTATGTAACTGAGCCTACAGAGTTTTTCCTTTAATCCATTTGTTTTCATGTTAAATGATAGAAGCAGCCTGAACAGCATTACTAAAATCCATTCAGCAGCTCACTACAGTGATAAAAACCTTCTGAAGTCTCTTTGCAACCAGAAAGCAGCAAGCATTTTGGCTTCCTCGGGACATGTCCTTGCAAGTGAACTGCCTCTGCTGCCATCAGGGCGTTGTTAGGTTTTACTTTCTTGTAAAACTAACCATTACTCTAAATCTTACCCTCTGCAATAATAACACAAAATTCTCTCAATATTGCTTATTTGTACATTTTAATCAATTTCATTCCACATTAAAGTCTTTGTGAATGTTACTGTGTTTTGTTTACAACAAACTGTCCAAGCTAATTGCCTCTAGTGGGATCAATAAAGTAGTTTTGTATTGTTTTGGGTTGAACATGACATTTCTAGGCCTCATTTTCCATGGTGAGCAATTTTTTGTGTGCAAAAAGTAGACAATTTACCATGCACAACAAGGGAGTACATTAGCTGAACAGTAATCCAAGACATCAACGTTAAATGTCAGGTTTTGAGGTCTGCTTCTCATAAACAAGCTGAATCTTCCCTTTTATAGAAATGACATTTTGGAATGAATTTAAAAAAACATAGCAAAAGAAATCCATCAGAGTACTGCAAAATGGATGAGATAGCATTAGATCACTCGACAGCAGTCGCAGCACACGTTTTCCCTAAGTGAGCAGGATGACTCAGTTTTTCAGAGCTGTGAAACCAGCACTCTACTTTTCCTTATCCATCTATCCACAATTGTAACCCACAGGTGAATGCAACAAGTTCATGCTTGCTCCTCTGAGAGTTGTTGAAACTCATACTGTGTAATGCAGAAGATTGCAAGACATGTTTAGGGAAGATATTTGAACCTAAAAAGCACAAACTTAAATCTGTTTTATTTCATACTAATGATTTTTTAACCAGTTAATGGACCTCTAAGGGTAACCATGTTTTTAATGAATGCAATTGGACAAGCAAAGCACTCACACTGAACATCAAATGAACAAATACTGAGTTCCTGTAAACTGAAAAGATAAACTTACCCTTTGAGAAGCATGAAGAGGATCTGTGGGTGTGTGGAGATGTATTCTACCGTGGGTGTGCGAGTGCCAATCTGGCGTCTCACAATATTGCTGAACAAATGGACCACATCCTTCTTTCCCTGCACAATAACAATCACTCAGACTGGGTGCTGATATGCGAAGAGAATTTTGCTTTGGGCATAGACATTCACATCAAGCATACACGTTCACATCAAGCATACACACCCACTCTCCCCACTGATCATTTCACATTGTGCACAAAGTAATCAATACTTTTTACACTCAAAGTCAATACACAAAGAAGTGCATTTTATCTACCTCAAAATCAATCTTCTGTAGGTTTGCAATGAGGGCAATGAGAAGGTTGGTGTTGTATAGCTCTTGTGCGAGCTGAGCCACTGCTTCAGTCTGAGGCTCCTTGTCACCTGTTCCACTAAGCACTTCTTTCAGCGAGGCAAGACTTTTGGACACCTCCTCTGCAACCTTAATGATAGAAAACAAACGACATGATCAGTTGCTGCTCAAAATGAATGCCACTTATAACATTTATGACACCATAAGAGAAAAGCCATAGCTGACCTTTTCACACTTCTTGCTCTCTCCAGACTCCAGCTTTTCCATGTGTGCAATATGGTCCTTCAAACTCCTCACTATCTCAGCTGGATTCTTCTGAGACTTTCCAAAGGGAAAAGGCATGGCTGACTGCAGGTGAGGCAAGGTACATTTATTAACAAAGCACAAAGGGACTTAAAGTGCTTTACATAAAATGCGTTACAATGTGCAGTTCAATTAAAAAGAACAATAAAAGCACAGTGTAGTGAGCATTATTAATCAAACGCAGTGGCAACCAGGAAAGTCTTAAGATCTGATCTAAAAGAAGTAACAAGTGTCAGGGTATGAGGTAGTTTGTTCCACATATATGGAGCATGAAAACTGAAAGCAGCTTCTCCATGTTCAGGGACAGAAAGCAAACCTGTTCCAGGTGCCTTGGGTGGTTCACAAAGAACCAGGAGCTCTGAAATAGATTCTAGCCCCGACCCATTTAAAGCTTTACAACCCAAGAGCCGATCCCAGATGAAACACTACACTAGCTTAAAAACGTGCAAATAAAGCTGCTCAACTTCCTGCACCTCTTTGCATCAGGAAATAGCTGAAAAAGCTCTCACCTGAAGGGCTGAGCTGGATATGGCGTTTGAGCAAAGAAATGAAGAACTTAAATGTTTAAAACGACCCAAAAAGCCAGTTAACATAAGTCAGAATAGGTTAGCAACTTTCCCCACTAAACTAACGTGTTTTCAGCGATTTGCTGTATCAGTGTTCGCGTTCATGTTGTTAGGTTATTAAGGTTGTAAAGGTCTGAAAAGGAAACGTTCTGATCAAAACGAGGAGAACAAGACGTCAAAATGTCAACGTTGCAGCATGCTCATCAGCAAAGTTCAGCTAGCTTGTGACCTAGTTAGCCGTAGCCAGAAACAAGCGGACTATCAACAGGGCGCAGTAAAACAACGACGGTCGTGGAAAACACACGCAAAACACTCATGAAATATTCAACTCGGGCTACCGACACTCACTGAATCAAGTGTAGTTTTGAACTTCAGAGACGCTCGGCGAGCAAAGGTGAGCTAGCGGGCTAGCGAGTAGTCTCCACTTTCGGTATCCACAGTAACGTTACTTTGAAGTCTGTAACGTTTTGTCCTTAAACTTAGCTACAACTTCCTCAAACCGACGGCTTTCATAGCTGTGATAGTTCATGTAAATCCCCCTTCTGCTTATGGCTGTCACCGAGCTTGCTCTCTGCCTGGTTATTACAGAGTAAGCTGCTGCCGGACTGGCCCGTCTGACAACTTCATTTCCCTGTTCTTTTCTAACGATACACCCCGTCCTCTCCTCATCCCGGGGACGATGGGCGGGGATGTTTTTGTCATACTAAATGACTGCCACCGATTCTAGCCAATCACCTTGGCCGAAGGTACGACGTGGACACGCCTTCGCACCGCTGTGGGTGCGCACGTTTGAGAGCTCGCATGTGGGCGGGTGAAGGCTTCGGTGGAGGCCCCGCTTACCCGGACTGCCCTGTAAGACAAATCAAGTGCATCTAAATTCTCGGGAAGAGATAAGCTATTAGGAGAGAATTGTTGGCGTTTTTAAAATCTAAAAGTTGCAAAATCAAATAAAATGGAGTAAAAGGTGATATATATCAGAATTTAGTTTATTGTTGTCACTTTGTGTTTAAATTTAGTTTAGTTTAAATTATTGGG
>VUQH01055620.1:0-20062 GCA_015106775.1 Etroplus canarensis | reverse complement strand
ACACACACATACATACATATATATATATATATATATATATATATATATATATATATATATATATATATATATATATATATATATATATATATATATATGTATATATATATATATGTATATATATGAAAGAAAGGATGTATAGTGTAGGGAAAGGAGAAAGAGTGAACTGTTGGGCCCCTGATGAGAAAGCCATACAGAAGAACGAACACATTCCCCTTCCAGGAATTGGGAGGTTGGAGGAGGAGAGCCTCCTGTGAATACCTGTATGACTAATGTCTTTTTCACACATTTCACTTCCATCCATCCATTATTGCGTCTACATCCTGCTTCCATGTTTAAATAACACCCGACCTTGATAGCACAATCTATAAACTGCTCTAACTGTTCCCCCATTTTTATAAATCTGTTCTCACTTCTTCAGCTTTATGTGTTGTACTTCATCTTGTTTATCTGCAGCAGCAGAGTGAAAGAATAAATCTACATATCAGTTCCAGCATAGGTATATTGACTTTTTAAGGTATAGTGATACATATTTTCAACCAAATCTCATGTTGCGTTACATAACCCATAATCACCTCTCAGTCTCTACTCAACAACTACGACTCTCCCTCTTCATTCATAGGCCCTACTCACTTACAAATCCTCCTTAATCTTGCCAATTTTGAAACTCTGTCACAAGATTTATTTACGTTTTTCCCCAAAAAAGGTCATTTTGGACAAATCTTAACCAGTTTCTGTAGAAGAGTCGCAACAACTGCCCCACAAACATGAGATGTTGCCTTTACACCCAAAGCACACTTCTCTCTGGGGCTGCTCTCTTTAATGAGTTGCGAGTTGCAAGTTGCAGAAGCACATTCACTTGACTCCCAAGAAGCTGATAGATATTGAGAAGCTGTGCATAACCTTCTCCTTTTACATGAAAATCACGGCAAGTCACAACACAACAGTTCCCCAAAACTTTTGCACGTGTTGATTTTGTGAGATGACATTTTGTCTATGTCATTTGCAGTGCAAAGAAGTAACTTAGAAATGGCTTGGAAGTACTTATTCCACTTTCTGTTAACAGAAAGAAAAAACATGTAAATAAAAGCTTCTTTGGGAATTTGGTTGCTTTAAAATAAAGTATAGGTAATGACAATGGAGAAGGAGACAAGTAAACAGATGTTATAGATATGCTTACTTTGGAGTAAAGTGAAGAAACAGTTTTTGTGGGGTTTATTTCTGTCAATTTATTATAATAAAAGTGCTTGTAACATCTCATATTTGGCATTGAAATTTAATAGATGTAGTTTGTGTAATGCCATATGACAAAGTACTGTGCAAAAGTCAAGAGCTACCCCTAATTTGTTTATATTTTGTTTCCAAGGAGCCAGTTCTTCAGGCTTTCTGAAGGTCTTTCAGAAGGTTGTCTTTGCACATTTGGTGCTTTTTCACTTATTTTTAATCCAGTCCTTGTACCTGACCATTTCCATCGTAATGCTTTTGTTTGTTTGTTTGTTACGCCACTTAACACTGGCCTATGAATCAATTAATCATAAAAAAGGCATCTAACACAAGAGACCGTGTCGTATCTACACATAACAAGCAGCTTAGCAAAGAATCAATGTTACAAATTACATCTACAGGCATGTTGTTTCTAGAAGACTGTCACAAAAACACAAAACTTGTTCCCAGGATTTTAGCTGAATCAGTTTGTTGGGCATGAATTGTATTTCTGCACCAACAAAGTGAAAGAAGAGCTGTTAGCACATCTCTGCACATTGTGCAGTGTCCTTAAAAAATGTGAGGAAACTGAACAAGTGAAGGGCAAAGAAGAGAAAGACCTAAAAAAAAACAAAAGGATCTACAACAGATGAACAGTCTCTGAAAGCCACATCTTTAAGAAATGGGAAAGAACCAGCAAAGACCTGACGCAGGACCTGAGAGATGTAGCTGGCTTCTCAAGTAGATTCAATTGAGTTGATTCATCTACTGCTTACTGAAGCATCATCAGAAACAGTCTCCCAAGACACCTTTCTTAAGGAAAGGAAACAGAGATAAAAAGCTGAGGCATGCCAAATTACACAAGAACCGGACTGAAAATCAGCTGGCAGCAGGTCTTATGGCATGATGAATCCAAACTTTAAAGTTTTGGTTCAAATCTATGTCAGGCAATGGACTCATTTCTCAGCAAACACACTGCCAATATAGTGAAAGCTTACGTGGTTGGAAAAACAAAGAGTGGAACACTATCAGTCATGGATTGGCCTCCCCAGAGCCCAGACCTCAACATTATTGAAGCATTGTGGGATCATCTTGACAGCGAACGGAACAAAAGGCAGCCAACATTCCAAACAGAGCTTTGGAATGTCCTTCACGAAGCCTGGAAAAGTATTTCTAAACACTACGTAAAGAAATGACAAGAAAGCATGTCTAAGACAGTTCATGCTGTGTTGAAGAATAAAGGTGGTCTGACTTTCAAGCTTGTCAGAATTGTAAAATCTCAATTTTTGCCTTATGTACTGTATTTCCATTTACGGTTCAATAAATCTTTGTAGCTATTTCCCATTTTCCTTGGAAAACCTAAAGTAAAATCTGAGTTCTTTTAGTATAGTCCCTACATTTTTAAGTTCATCCATGGTAGTACGTATTACTTCTGTTTCTCACGCCAGCTACACAGGAACTTACAAAAATGCTTTAATAACCTGGAATGCAAGCTGTAATAAAACTAGTATATCTTTCATTGCTCTGTATGGATCTGTACTACTATCATTACCTACATAACATTTTTGATTGCAGGTAACACAATCTACACTATTGTACCAAATATAATCCCCTTTATTCTTAATTCTTACATTTTAGTCCTCTCCTGAAAACCACACTACTCTCGCATCCTTATACACATTTAACGATTAACAAAAACCCAAAATACAGTCTTGAGCCAACCAAAAACAACAGCCAATCAGCAATGTTTTGACAAGGGCAAATATAAGATCTCAGTAAGCATTATCTCTTCCCTGTAACAAACAAAAGGGAGAATAAATTAAACACAACTCAAATGTTTAAACTGTATTTTAGGGCATGTTTACATAAGTTTTTACCATTTATCGGGTCACATGGATTCTGTTTGATAAACCTCTATCAGGCATTCTTTAACATGAACTATCTTTTGTCCTTCCTTTAAAATGTTTAACCTGCAGGACATGACCTGAAGTTGGTTGTTTTATGGTGGATTTTCTTACAGTTGCCTTTTGTTTGTCAGGAAATTGTGCTGCATAGTGGCCTATTATGCATTTTTTATTGCTATATTTGGAGAGTATTGTTTTAACCTAAAAGCGGCAATGGAAGGTCAAACAGAGATGCACAGAACTTAGTTAACTCCCACGCCCCTCCTGCTTCCATCTCTCTGGATTTCTGTTTGTCTTTCTTTGCATGCCTCTCCTGTTCAGCTATATTTCATTCCCTTTCTCTTCTCAGACTTACTCCCTTAAATTCCATACTCCCTTCTTCCCTTATTCATTTCCTCCTTGCTTCTCCATTTACCTTCCCACTTTCCTTCCTCTGTTTCTCCTCCTCCTCCTTTTTTCTTTCCCCTTCACTTCTCCCCATCATTTCCTCCCACCTTTCCAATTCAGTCAGGCTACTTTCGTCCCCTTTGTTTTTCTAGTGTGCTATTTCACAGTAGACGGGCTACTGAGCAGTCAAGGTCATGCCTGATTTCATGTCTCAGTATGGCATCACAAATTATATTAAACTTACTGCTTTGCTTCGTGGAGTGGATGCTTTTGCTTTTTCAGTTAAGACATTATGAATTTTTACATAAGCTTTACTTGGTTGGTAATTAATTGCCAGGAATTCTAGTTTTTTAAATTCCTATTATTATTCCTGTTCGATCACTCATCGATTAAACAGAGTGTAGTCTACATAAACTAACCACTTCATCTCATTTCTCATAAAGTTAACCAGGTGGGGTTTGTTGCTGCTGTCGATAGTAATTTTTTCTTTGCTCTTCTTCTGCCTTTAAGGTCCTCCTAGGGTATCAGAGCGGGCGAGTCATCGACAGAGCGCCCGTCTGGGTCGTACTGTGAAGCTGCCCTGCCCTGTGGAGGGCGACCCCCCTCCCCTCATCATGTGGGCCAAAGATGGCCGCAACATCCACAGTGGCTGGACACGGTTCAGGGTGCTACAGCACGCTCTGCGCATTAAAGAAGTGGAGACCGACGATGCAGGAACTTACATCTGTAAGGCTACCAATGGGTTTGGCAGCGTAAACATCAACTACACACTTATTGTGATAGGTAAGTGTTTTGTACAAACTCTGTTACCGTTATACAAGACACCAAGGCAAATCTTTGGATAAATAGCATCATTACTTAAGCTCTCCCCAAAGTTATGCATTCCCTCACATGTCACCATTAGAACTGGTAAAGCATGTGCTTCAGCTAAATGAAAAAGTTACTTGCACCAGCAGAGTCAGTGGGAAAAGTATTTCTGGAGCAGTGGGAAAGATACATTGCCGTGCTCCTTTTTTCTGCACAGTGAGTAAGTTTAACTTTGTACCCTGAAGGCTATATTAGTTGTTCATGTCTGGGTGTGTAAGTTTTCATGTGGAGGCAGTAGTGTGTGACTCTTTGACAACCTTGCTGCTCAAATACAAGTGTGTTTTTTTTGTACTTGGACTCAAATAGCCACTTCCCTCAACTCTTATCCATGTAAACAAAATACCTGTTGGAAGGACAGTGTGTCAATGTGCATTTACACATACAAGCCACTGTGTTTGTCTACTTGTGTGTCTGGGTCTGTGTGCTGGTGAACCTCCACACCCGGCTGTGTCTCTGTGTCTCATTCCATGTGTTTGTGCACATGCCACTCTGTTTTGTGCATGTGTGCATGTGTGCATGCGTGCGTGTGTGTGTCAGGTTTCAGTCAGTAGAGTGGATGCCAACAGGGTGATTAAGTCTGCATAGCGTTCCAGGGAATCTGACTAAAGCTGTGCTCTCCGTACTGCATCGGTACTTCAAAGACTGGATTGAGCAAAATGCTACAATACAGATATAAACAGCAAATATTTTTGTGCCTTAAAAATCCAAAAAGGATCCTAAATTTTAAATTAATGCCTACACCAAAGCTAATGGTCTTGCAAGGTTTTCTACCAAACTGGGAATCTTAAATACATAATGCTGGCAGAACACCTAATGATGTAATCGTTTATTTGTTAATGATTTATTAAGTATTGAAGAGGTTTTATGTTGGTTTCCTCCTTATAGATACAGGAATACCTGCAATTTTCATAAATGTTATCATCAGTTAAACTGCATTTATGAAACTACTAATCTTACTTGTGTTTAATGCTAAAATTACATCTCCTGTCAAGTTTGTACATCAGTTATAGTTGCAACAATAAATTTTGAATCCCAGTATGTACAGTAGATTTGCATATTACCAGTAGAAAAAATCCTTTTATTCTCTAGTAATTATTATCGGTATGCATTCAAAGCTGCATCGGTCTTGACCTGAACTTCAAAGGCAAGCTGGCATACAGAGGGTAGGGACGGTGGTGGAAGGGTGGGGGGGCAACAGCTGCCGCTGAGGTCATCCAGTGAAGCAGCTGCTGCCCCCTTCTCCCCTCCCTCATTCACTGTCCCTTTCACTCGTTTGAAATATGCACACACACACACACACACACACTCAAGTTATGCACAATTAATTGGGCAAATCCATGTAAATTGTGTGTTTGTCAGTCTCACTGAGTAGTGCAAATCAGCACTTTGATTTAAAACATGAATAATGATAAAATAACAGTTTACCCTTTGGAATGAGACCCTTTTATTTCTTCAAGTTTTCATTTTGAAAAAAATACCTTCTTAGAGTAATGCCACACAAAACACCATGCCTATGTAAATTTAAAGCTGTATATTGGAGTTTTATGCATCTTTCATCAGTCATCTCGCAATCTTCATTAAAATTTTTAGTTACTTGTTAGATTGTTTGATTACTATTTTTCTTGGGAGATCTAGTCCTTGAGCAACAACCGGGCAAACTCCAGCTGCTGCTTATACAGCTGAAAACACCAAAAGAGCTATAGACATTTACGTGCGGTGTTGCTGTCAAATGCAGTATTTTTTAGGTTACTAATTAACTTGCCAAGCTGAATTTTTGACAAATATAGAATCCATGGAAAAAGTCCATAAAGTGTTTGTTTCCTTAAACTCTCAGAATACTCCACAGCTTTTCAGTTGCAAGTATGGCCAAAAGTATTGGGCTACCTGCACATTACACCTACAAGAGCTTTTATGGCATCTTACGCTAAATCCATAGACAATAATATGGAGCTGATCCCCTCTATGCAGCTATAACAGCTGTGGAAAGGCTCTGCAAGATTTTGTAGTGTGTCTGTGGGATTTTTTTGCCCATTTGAGCATTTGTGATGTTACAGGAGAGGACCTTCCGGTCTGTTTCATCCCAAAGGTGTTTGATGGGGTTAAGGTCAGGGCTCTGTGCAGACCAGTCAAATTCTTCCACTCCAAACTCATCTAACCATGCCTTTATGAACATGGCTTTGTGGACTGGGGCACAGTCATGCTGGAACATGAAAGGGTCTTCCCCAATCTGTTCCCACACAGTTGGAAACACAGAATTATCTAAAATGTTTTGATAAGCTGAAGCATCAAGATTTCCCTTCTCAGAAACTAAGTGCATGGCAAAGTCTAGAAAAACAGCCTCACAGCATTATCCCTCCTCCACCAAACTTTACAGTGGGCACAGTGCAGTCAGGCAGGTAACATTACCCCAGACTTGCTCATCCGACCATCAGGTAGAGATTCATCACTCCACAGAACACATTTCCACTGCTCCAGAGTCCAGTGCTTTACACCAGTCCATCCAGTGCTTTGCATTGTGTTAGGTGATGTAAGGCTTGGTACATGGCTAGGCGCTTGATTTTATATGCCTGTGGCAATAGAACTGAATGAAACACCTTAAATTAATGAGTAATTGATGTGGCCCAATACTTTTGTTCATATAGTGTCCATTTCTGTCTGAATTTCCCTAAAAAAAAACCATAAATATAATTAATTAAAACTCCAGATAGGGCAGTACATGTTTTCTATATTATCAAAAGAAAAATATCACCATATGCAGACTACACAAATGGTACACAGAGATAGCCTTTCGACTACAAGGGTAACCTTCAGAGATGACCCTGCCCTGTAATCCTAGCCAGGAATCATGCCACAGCATCTCCCTGGAGAGACAGTTAGCATTGAAAGCAGTGTTTTCATAGCTGGAACAATCTGCATTGGTAATGATGTTCCAAGCAATGGGGGGTGGATATATGTTTGGGAATAGCAATCTCTAAGTTGTGATGGCCTGTCTCTTATCTCTTCACCTGGATGAAAAGAAAACATTTTCTGCTGCTCTGTTGAGGATTTTCTTAGCCGTTTTGCTTCCTCACTTCCATCACACCTTCTCTCTACTTTAATCTCCTCTCCTTACCTGTGTGGTCCTGTGTTAATTACCTTGTGACCAGTCTGTTTCACAGTAATGAGCCCACACCTGCATCTTATTGTGTTTCCCTCTCAATTTCTAACCCAAAGTATCGTTTAACACCTTTTTCCTATTAGCACCCAATATCAGCCCTCATTCTTCCTTCCACAGTCAGCTGGCTGTTTTTTTCTGTGACCACTTTTTAATTTGTATCAATATTTTCACAGTTTCCTATTTTCCCCAGATGTTTTAGCTTTTGATTGCCGTAAAATGCCTGCTGTACTCCTGCTCTGTGGTTGGAATGGATGGAGAGTCTTTTTCTGAAGGCAGGCTTTTGTTGATGTGTGGAAATTAGAAGATTCTTTGAAGCTTTTGTTCTTTTATTGTGTGTAGGTTGGAAAATGTTTTTGTGAATAAATAGCTTGTTTTCATGTGTGTGCATCTATGTGCGTGAGTGTGTGCATGTTTATTCGAGGTCTTGTGTATGTGCATACGTTCATGCGTTGGTGTGAGAAGATTTATGGGACCACCAGTAAAGTGAAACTGAAAAAGATATTTTTTCTGCTCTACAAACCTTGGTGACCTTCGAAGCTGAAAAAGCAAGGCGAGTTTCTTTTTCTTACTCCCAGTCTTTCGTGGTGTTTCTTCTTCTTTCTTCTCTCTTATTCTTTGTCTCTGTTGTTCATCTTCCCATATCGTTTGTATAAAATTCTGATATTTTTTTTCCATTCTAAAAGAATGAATGACAGAAAATTTATAGTTCGAACCAGATGTGATGACAATGGAAGCGTGTCTGGACCAGAGTTGGGAAGCTGTGCGTAAGAAGGAAGGAAGGAAGTGGTTTGGAGTTGTGTGTGTGTGTGCATACTTGCATTTAGGCGTGCTTTTAGTGCATGTGAACATAAAAATGTGGCTTTGAGTTTTAATGAGAGAGTGTGTGTATGTGTGTATGTGCCAGTGTGTATATGCAGGTCCATTCACAAGTGGGTGACATGATGATTTGTGGTGATTTAAGAGCTCAGGCATAGCAGCTGACATCTGGTCATAATTGGAGAACAAAGAGGAAAGACAAGCAGAGAAAGATATCAAGCCTAGATGTGATGTATGTTTGAATAAATAAGGTTGTACGTGATTTATGTTCATCAGGCGGTGGGTACGTAATGAAGGCTGAAGTAAGAAAAATTGAATCACAAGATGAAACATGACAAATGGCAAAAACCAAAGCAGAACTTGGAAGAGGTTGGTTTTCAGAAAAATTATTTTCTTCTATAGTTTCTTAAATAAAATTCTGTGATTTCATGCCAGGATTATTCCCCTAACACTGCTGAACTCCTGACATCCTGACATCACACAGCTCGGTGCTCAGTTTGTCATGGAAATTCAATGTGATATTGCACACGGACTTAATGGTTTCACATTGTTGCTTCAGTCTGCTTGTTTCCGTGTAGGCATGCAGTTTTTTTGACAACACATCTCACTCCTTTTTGCAGGTTTATTCTTTCTTCATTTAACTGCATTGCATGTGTGAGACTGCAGCTGTCTTCCGGCCAGAAGCTAACACACAATATCACGTTGCAGACCAACACCATCTCGCCATCCATCAGTTTCTCCATCCTGATTTCCCCCTCTTCTTTTGTGCTCTCAAATTTCTGATTTTTTTTAATTGAGATATCTGGTGCCTCATCTGGAGAGGATGTAGAGGGTAGCCAAGGTTTGCAGCCTAATTGGTATGAGTCACACACAAAGAGAGAAAAGCATGAGCGTCTGTGATTGCACAGAGCCTAAAATGAATCTCAAATAACCCAGTGTCTTTCACGCACAACCTCACCCACCTACTTGACAAACATACCAATTCTGCTCAGGTTACACACAGCACTTTCTTGCATATGCATAAAGCGAACCTAAAAGCAGCAGGTCTCAAGTTTGAAGGGACTTCGTGTTGGTGTTCATTTTAGCATTCGAAGCCTTACTGGGAATATTTTGGGCGATCTTAGTCAAGAGTACAGAACATGAAAAGGATGTCATTTTAAAATAGTTACCAGAAATCATCCAGTGGTTTAACCTCCCTCCTCTTAACTTAAAGCCACCTTACTACCTCAGGATCGGATTCCACTAGAAGCCTCCTTTAGTTGCCTCTTCTTATGCAAAAGGTTGGTTCTCTTATGGAAAAAATATATAAATGGTCTACAAACACTTATTTTATCATAACATATTATATAATTTACTAGAAAAGTTCTGAAAGTCCTGACCGTGACCAAAACGTCCACTGCTACATTCAGAATGTGCATCGTAAGGATAGTACCCTGAGCTGATTTGAGTTTATACGTGTTGACTAATTTTGCTAACATTTGTAGAAAGTTAGGGCAGAGCTGTGCACTTGTTTTTTCCTCTGTCACAGTCGTTTTGTGCTGTTCCGCGTGAGATTTGTTCCGTCCTCTTTGGTCCTGCAGTTGTTACAACATGCCGCCCTTACAGTGAGGTAGACAAAGCTGTTGCTCCGGAAATCAGGGTGGCACTGTGGAGAAGTAAACATGCTGGTGTTCAGGCACATATGAAAAAAAAGAAAGAATGGGGTCGAGTTTCAAAAGCAGTTTTCCACCTTGTTGTTTTGCAGTAGAGATAAACATGTAACATGCACGTTGATATATTTACTGAATCTTTTGCGTAAACATATCAGCAAGCTTGGACAGGAAAAATATTTGTCTGTTCCCTCACATGCACATCTCACTGAAAAAACGTGAACAAAACACAGAATCACACCAACACAATCGCACGCTCCTCAGGGGCCCCAGCCTCCATTTCATGCCTGTCTGTCCCACATCCTCTCGTTCTGCCTCGTTTCACTTCCAGCAAAGAGACGGAAAGAAGATGGACAGGAGGGAGACACAGAAAAGGAAATAACAAAGCTATCAACAAGGCTGGAGAATAAAAGAAAATAAAAAAATTAATGAAAGTTTGGCAAAACTATGTTGTTAAAGGTTGAGGTGTCACGCTAGCATTCAAAGCATCGTAGGGATAAAGAGAGTTACAGCTACTGTAGTTTTTAAATGAACGAAAGCACTATCATTTAACTAACCCTGAGCTGGTCTGTGGAAAATGTAGTGTAATAACAGCAGAGCCACCATTGTCATGGGTCATGGAATAGTGATCCTCCTTAATCGCATCTAACTTTTTGCATCCTCACCTTCCCTCTGCTTTTTCTGGCCATTCTTTTCTCAAATATCCTTCTCATCTTTCTCTCACAATCCTCCTGGAGTTGGATTCTTTCAGTATTACCAGTCGAGAGGAGATGTCTTTTCTCTTGAGCGTCTTTCACCTCCTCATTCTTTTGCCTCCTGTTTGCCTTCATGCTCCATTAACAACTGTGCATGTGCATGTGTATGTGTATGAGTGCGTATGGATTTTTCTTCACTGATTGTATGCCAAGTCAAGCTCTCACAGACCCCTAATGGGTCTTAAATACTCTGTGCTAGCTTTGACTTCAATTCTCCGTACTAGATGCCATCTGTCAGTCAACAAGCTTTTTTCTCCCAGGCCCAAGCGGTGACTCATTTGGAGGAGGAAATCCACCCCAAAACTAAAGTGAATTGCGTTTCTCATGAATTCGTATGTGTCCTAATGAAGCTTGAAATCTCTTAAATTACTTTTTTCTAAGAAATCCTCCCATTCTTCTCACTATCATGTGTCAAAGTTGGATTCAGATTCACTGAAAACTGTCTTCTAGTTTTACCACTTGTTACCACTAATATAGTTATAGGTAAAATGCCACTTAAGTAAAACTAGATCAATGTTATAAGAAAAATTTACTTTAGTAGCAAAAACTGAAGCAGTCAAAATTCAGAAAAAGTGCTTGAGCCTTTTATGGATCAATCAGATACAACCTTAAAACTACTTAAAGGTGAAGTGAAAAACACTGATCACCCCATTACAAAGCAATCTTCTGCTGGGAATATTACTTTGAAAAGTACCAACTATTTAAGACGATGGAAAACTCAGCAATGTCACTCCCCACCAGTCTCCAGCCACACCACAATAACTGCACAGAAACAGCTTGAGAAACACGAGATCCCAGCACAATCTAGAAGCACCTGAACAAGAAGATCGATGAGACCCAAAGGATCCACTGCCAACATCCACAGAGCTCAAGGCGGGCCTATGCAATATTAGCCGGTTGGTTTCAATGTTGTGACTGATTTGTGTATATAGTATTGCTGGGTTATAACTGGGATATCAGGTGAAAGCTGAGATGGAGGGTGCTTATCTGTACATTAGCCAGAAAGATTGCTAGATAGGAGCATGAGCAAAGAGAGAAGCATTCTGTACCCCTGAAGTTGCTCATGTATTAATATTAATGTAGCATTTTAATGCTGTAATTGATGGAGATACAGACTTTTGTTTAAAAAAGCATAATATTCTATAAACTTAGCATATTGCATGATAACTTCATCTTAATTTATACAATACCAGCACATACGACTATTGCATAAAGTCGACAGAGCAGTAGTGCTTCATGGTATAGGCGTTTTACTGACATTAGACCACCAAATATCCTCTCTGTCTTGCTCCTTGCTCTTTTCCACTGTCTCTCCGTTCTGTTTCAGGGTGGAATTTGCATTTAACTTAATTTGCCAGCTGTTCACAAACTCTAAAGCAAACTTATTTTCACTATGCGTTTCCACAGCAACTCTCCCGTAGCTAATATGAGGTGTAACATTACCTCTCTGTGTGTTTTGGCACAGGATCATCCTTTGAGTGAAAAATAAAAGACTAATAAGAAATGAAGCTGGCTTTTACATGTATCATTTGGTGCCCTGTTACTGACTTCACGAAGTGCACTGGGAATGTGGGACACTTTAAAGTATCTCAGTTTCTCAGTTTATTTAATGCAATTAAGACAGAAGTCCAGCGGTAACAGAAGAAAGGAGAAATGGTAAAGGATAAGGAGAAACGGTTATATGTGATATTGAATGAAAGTGTGCAGAGAGTGGAGAAACAGTTGTAGAAACGGAGTTTGATGGGTAAGAGAGGGCAGAAGTAAGGTTACAGGTCCTTAAGAGGTCTTAAAATGAATTTTATTTATTTTAAAAATTGTAGTCAAATGTAAATCTGTTAAAAGGCCTAAAAATGTGGCGACATTGAAAGTAGGATTTTATTTAGAATTTCTCTGACAAATCAATCATTTTTAAGTAATTTATGTAACACCTATCGCATGCAGACATCATGGAGATCTGGAAAGCGAACCATATCTTGTTTTTTTGTGGTAGGAATGCTGAGAGTAAATGCACTGTCTGCTGTTTATGGCTAGCATTAACACAGGGAAATGAAAATGAAATACAATTCT
This sequence comes from Etroplus canarensis, assembly GCA_015106775.1. NCBI lineage: Eukaryota > Metazoa > Chordata > Actinopteri > Cichliformes > Cichlidae > Etroplus > Etroplus canarensis. Next base: position 7,257 of record VUQH01055620.1, on the reverse strand, counting down.
GAGATCAGTACAAGGCAGTAAAAACTGAACAGTGTATTTTGTCCAGTAATTCAAACAACACAATGGAAATAAACATGGCGGAATCTTGAAAAATTTCCCCAAACTCTGAATTTGCTCACATGTTGGCATGCAGGTTCGCAATAGCCCAGTACATCTGAGATCAGATTGTGGCCAGAGGCCTCAAACCCTCAATCAAACCACAAAAGCCAAACTGAGTTCCCTTAGCCCTAAGTCATGTTGTTTTTAAATCAACATTTGGTTATTTTAAAGTCCTAAAATTAAGTGGCATTTGATAGTCTTTAAAATTCTTAAATTTAACTGGCGTGTGACAAAAGATTTAAATTTAAGATTCTTTGCTAAGTTTTTCAATATGAGATATCACATGTTCATACAATCTTAAAGGGGATATCATAACACCTACAGCTTTGGAGAAGGTTAAAGGTCATCACGACTACTAATTTAATCTGTAATGTTTAAAATATTTTAACCAGACAGAGCTCAACATTGCTTGGTATAACAGAAATGTGTAATAATGCATTTTCATATACATGATCCTATACCTATCCTTTAATCAGATATTTTTGCATGTCTGTATCTTTTGAATAGTTGTTTTGTACAATGTTTTGTACAAGCACTTAAGTTAATCTTTTTTTTTCTTTTATTTCTTTTTCTTTTTAAAAGAAGCCCTTAATCATAAGATGCTTTACTTGCTTCTGGTATGAGACCTCAGTTATCCTATCATCTCTAATATTCTAGCAATTTTTTTTTAAATGCCCAGCATGGACATTAGAAGCTACTTGTATAAAGGATAGGACTGGTTAAATTAACATCAGTAATAGATTTTTATCAAACAGAAAATATAAGGATTCCATGGTGCAGTTAGAGAATCAACAAGTTAAGACGTGAGCAGTTATTCAAGCAGGGAGATCTCATAGCAATTGTAAAAGGAACTGACGAAGCCTCTCAAGGAGACACTCACTGTTCCCAGAGTGGGTGCTTATGGAAGATGTGTCCTGCACCCCCATCATTTAATAGCCACCTAGTACCACTCCAAAAGCTCACCCTACCTACAAATGAAAGCAAACAAGGTGCTTCGGAGTCCCTCTCTGCATAGCTCCCAGTTCCTCACACACAACTACAACAATGCTACAGTCTCCCAGCAGCGAGGTTAACCTCTCCAAAAAACTCATCAGTGTAGTCATACACACTGCAGATGACTGGGAGGAGGACGTAAGGAGAGGAGGACAGAGTAGAGGACACAAGAAAAAAGGAGGATATGAGGGATTAAGAAAGAGGAGGGTGAGGCATACAGCAAAACAGATGGAGAAGAGAGTGAGAATTTTTTAATTTAAAAAAATCAGATATACATTTCTGGGCAGTGTTAAATAGACAAATACAACTTTAAATAAACATAGAAGTAGCTCTGGCATGCTGTAACCAAGATAAATATTAAAACAGGATATTTACAGTAAAAAAAAATAATAAGTGTTGTGCAAGCCAAAAGTTAAATTGATCAGGACCCCCCAAAAAACAAGAAAGATTCAGCCAGTTTTACAAGGAAAAGGGAAGTGAATGGGTGAGTGTGGGCATTCGTTTCTGATCAGAGGAGTTAGCAGGGGAGCTGAACTTCTGAATAGACAGCTTAGTGGCCATTATACGGTCTAGAGGATTAGTCCTGTTAACTATTGTTACCCTCAGGAGGTAGTGGCACACACACGTATGCATGCAGACATGTGCACACACACATTTTAAACTTGTTTTCTTTTTTACACAGTAGTTTTATTGACTTTAGTATTGCTCTTTCAGATAGTCATAGACTGATGCACCCATAACTTCAACACCAAAAACATATAAATGCACTTTGTCCCCAGCCCACCCCCTGCCCTGTTAATCCATAATAGGCTAGTCTATTGACAGACCTGCTTGTTCACTGAAGGAGTCTTTTCTCATTAGTGCTGGGATTTTGTCACTGGCCCTGCAGGCTCCATTGTCCACTTAGAGCAAGTTATTAGGCCTTCCCTCTGTAACAACCCTCTCGCTGAATAGACCTGAGAGGAGTGGAGAGCCTACGAAGGGTAGAACAGGGTCTGGCAATTAGCAAAGACATGTTTGAAGAAAAAAGGGAGGGGAAGAATGGAAAAACTGAGGGAGAAAGAGAGAGCAGACTTGCGTTACAAAAAGCTTTCTTTTGAAGTTTTAGAAACTTTTGTCTGCTTTTGCTGTTGTTCCGTCATCAAAGCCAAAGACAGGTTCTTCAGCACACACCATCCCTCCTCCTCTTCCTTTACCCTCTGTTCTTTTCTCTTCTGTTCTGCTCTCATTCGTTACTCTTCTTCTCGGAAATGCATTTGTGTCCATGCTGAAAGGCTCTGTATCGTCTGCGTTTGCTTTGATGTCTTAATGACAACATGAAGAGCAAATCATTCTCAGTGATTCCCCCCATTATTCTCCTTTTGTCGCTCTTCAGTTTCCAGCAGTTACATCAGGCTTTTCCGATCTCACCTCATGGACAGCAAGCAGACAGTATGCAACAGAAAGACCTGCATTCAGCTGGATAAAAAGCGGCAGGCATGGAAAAACTTGTTCCACATCAAAATGTTTATCTCAGTTTCAGCTATGTATCCCAAAGCTGCTGTGCTATCTGGATTTGATAATGCATTGTTGACTATCTGGTCTTTTCTTGTCATGTGGTTATAGGTATGTAGACTAAACTGTTTTTTTAAAGCTGCCATTATTTTGTATCTAGGCTTCAGGAAGTTTGATAAAATACTTTATCGCTTGTATTTCTAAACATTCGACATAGCTGATATAAATAAGCAGGAAAAAAATATTGTTAGAGGAATTACTGCAGACAGAAATATCTTAAGAAATTATATGTAATTTGAAACAGATAACGTCACTGTGAAACAAGAAATGAGCTCCAACAGACGGGGTTTGTTCTGAGCCATCAGGTGTGTGTGTCTGCATGTACTTACTTGCATAATATTGCGGCATTCCACCGCATTATATTTCACATAAATGCGAGTGCACTATATTTCCTCTGTGTTCTCTGGATAAGGTGTGTGTGTGTGTAGTTTTTCCCCATGGTTCTTAGGCAAACACAGCAATGATTCTGAGGCGCCTCTGCTATCAGCCTCAAGTTTGATCAGTGTGACAGTATCCTGAAAACTGATACACTCACACGAAAACACTCTCACACACACACTTGGTGGCCACAACCTCAACCTCCTTTTCACATTCCTCTTTTCTGACACTATTTGCATTTTAATGAGCATATGATATTTGCAGAATTGACCTCTGTGTGGGAACCTGTTTTGTGTCTGAACATCTAAAGTTCCAAATTTTATTCTGTGCTCACATCTTTGTAGTTTATGTATTAAGCATGTTGAATTCAACTTCTTGACACAAGATTTTCCATGCTTTCAGTTAAGGCTAACATTCTTGGACAATTTCACTGCATGTGTGCACTATCATTATAGGTAACAGGAGTGCTTCATCTCAGTATATGTCCAATTTAAGCAGTTCTGACTCTTCTTGGCCCAGAAGACTAGTACCTACTAACTACAAGGGTAAAAAGAAGCCACTAACAGATATTTTATTAAAGGATTTAAGCAAGCCACAAAGTTAAGGCCCTGTCAACCTATCAGACCCTTTCCCCTTTATTATGCTAGTGCTGGTTTGCTGCATCCAATTTGGACTGTGAATATTATGTTAGTTATTATGTCTTACCATTTCTGTAGCATTCCCTGTTAAATTCACGGGATGTGGGAAAGTAGGGATTCAATTCAATTTTATTTAAATAGAGCCAATTCACAACAAAAGTCACCTCAAGGCGCTTTACACTGTAAGGTAAAAATCCTACAGCGTTAGAGAGAAAACCCCAACAATAAGTCGGATGTTACCAGAACTAATGCTTACGTTACCTTTCAATGCCAAAATTCTAAAAAAGCAACATGCTTGCTTCTCCTTTGGTACCATAGTACCAAACGCAATGTATGTGCCATGCCCCAAGGCTGCAATTCTTCCAAAACTGACGGGGCAACATACATCTACAAGTGTTCTAGTTTATTCTCACATGCTGAAAAAAAGTGTGTCCACAAACACAGGAAAAACTACAAATGGCACAGCAAAAACTACAGGTGGAAGATAGCAACTAGTGCAGCTGCTGGGATACCTCCACCTGGCCCGTTAATAAGATTGGGATTCGGGTACTGGAAGTACTTTGTGTTTGAGGCAGATGACCATGGAGTGATAATTCATTCAGAAAAGACAATATGCAAGACCAAGAAAGAAAATACTTTAAATTTAGCTAAACACCTAAAAGAGACTGACATCCAGATCTGTTCAAAGAATATTAACAATATCAGAATCAGAATCCTTTGTTAATCCAAGGGGGGAAATTGCATATATTACAGACACTCCATTAGATATGTGTATATAAATATGAAAGACATGAAAATGAGAATGTGAAACGTGCAGTGTCACATAAACACTTAAAGTTAAAACTTTAAAATTGAAGATATAAATCAATACAAATCTGGGAGATAGAAAAATAAAAATGGTAGTCACATAAACACTCAAAGTTAAAAGATAAAAACAGTACTGTGTACACTTTATACAAGATATATCCAAAAGTAAAATGTTTAAAGTGGCTAACGTTGTGTAAATGCTTAGGATAACATGATGTAACTAACATTATATCACGCTGGCATGTTGGTGTTCCTCTCAGAAACCTTGGACTGGTAAAGAGAAAGTTCAAAAAACCATGAAAAATTATATCATATATAGGAATCATTGCGACATCTTTACAAACTGTTGCAATACTAGCATATAAATAATAGTACTGGATTCTGTTCTGTACTGCTGCTGCCTTTATTTAAAGAAAAGTTATTATTGTAATGTTCAGATGCTCTTGATAAAGGAGTTTACATTTAGTACATGCAGTGATCTTTTTTTTCTTTTTAACCCTAGTATCTAATTTGGTATCAAGAATCGTGTAGTTTTACTGGTTTTGGTACCTGCCATTGTCGCCCTCGCAAACAGTGGTATGCGCCAAAAGTAATGTCCCTGCTGCTGGCACGTGCCACTCCTTGGTGCCATTTCATATTGTTGTGCATGACTCAATGTATGTAACCTGGTGTGACAAGCGCATGCAGGTGGAAGACACATCCGTGTCAAGCCTAGATGTTACGAGTGTGACGATTTTTAGCACCATTTCTGTAGTAGGGGCTCAGAGATTCTCAGATTATACAGAGGACAGTACTGCAGTAGCTTGAAAAGATTTTCTGGAGGAAAAAGCTCCCCTTTTTCTTTGCTTCCTATTTTGACTTCTTCTATTCCTATACCAGTGCTGATATGGAGGATTTTTTCTGAGTGAAGACTTCTTTCTTTTTGGAGAAAACTACAGCGAGTCTGGCATACATTCAGCACCAGTATAAATAGTGACCGGGCTGTGGTGACAACACAGTTGGTGCACCACAGCCAATGTGGCGAACATGAACAAGGTTTTAATGGTGTGGAAAGTGCCTGAGTAGGTAGGCAGCTATTTGAAGCACTGAGGCATAGCGGTCGCATATGATTTTAAAGGTCTCAACATTAAAAATGAATTACAATAAAAACAGTCTCACTCTCTTCTCTCCCATGTGTTCTGTCACTGACAGAAGACATTTTATTATGTAGGACAGAGCTTTCTGATCTTTCTGTACTCACGTCAATAAACACCGGTTATGACATCCTGTATTGATTGGATCACAGAGAATCGCCGTTTCCGTGTCCTGCAGCCATTCCCAGGCTGGTAGCAGAGTCACCTGGTGCCCCTGATGTGGGCTTCATCCGCAATCAAAGAAACATGCAGATATGTTTACTTTGAAGTGCATGCCAATATGTGTTTAATAGGACCTAGGATAATTGTGTACTTGGAACAGACATGCAATACAGAAATGAATACAATTATCTTCCCTACTAAAATGTTCACTAGAGAAAAAATGACTACGGAGGTGAGCAAGAAAGCATCCCACTGGGTACAGACAAAAAGTTGCATTATTATTAATCCACAAACAGCTCTGAGTAACACGAATGACTGTTGAACAAAGCAGGAATTGGGGTGAGTCATGTTGAAACACGGCCCAGAGGCGCATCACGACGTGCGGGTTAGTTTTACATTGTTGTAAATAGTTGTTCATCAAAGACAGCCTCTCAACATGTAGCCTCACACAGCAGGGCATGCCAGCATCTTTGAAGTTCAACAAGACAACCACATAGTGTCAACACATATGCAATTAAACACATACACAATAGCACTTGAGAACGCACTTTGGCACACCTAATGAGCACCCATGTAGATCTGTTCAGAAACAGTAATACATGCAAGTTTGTGCAGAGTTAACAAGCTGATCCACAGGCTTGTGCCGTACTCACACTCAACAGGTTCAGTATTTGCTTTGAAGTGTGGTTGGTTTCAAGGCCTCTTGCATTCCAGGAGGGATCACAGCAGCGTTCAGCGCTCAGCACTGTGCAGAACAGTGATAGGTGGACCTGGCTGTATGTAAAACACTTTTAACTTTTAGTTTTGCAGATTTTTTAAAATGCTTCACCTATCATGAGAAGACCAACTGGGTGGGGCTTACCACTTCGTGGTGGATCAAAAGATGTCAAGTAAGCATGGCCAACAGTATTGGGTCATGCTCGTTCAGTCCTATTGCCACAAATGTATAAAATCAAGCACTTAGCCATGCAGTCTGCCTTTACAAACATGTGTTATCAAATGGGTCATTCTAAAGAGTTGGATTAGAGAATACATTAATAGGATGCCACTGTTAAAACAAGTCAGTTGGTGAAATTTCTTCTCTTTTAGATATTCCACAATCAGCTGTAAGTGGCATTATGCTGTAAGTGGGAGGTATGCACTGGAGAGAAGAGGAATAAAAGTCAGGAGGAGCAAGACAGAGTACATGTGCATAAATGAGAGGGAGGCAGGTGGAACGGTGAAGATGCAAGGAGTAGAAGTGGCGAAGGTGGATGAGTTTAAATACTTGGGATCAACCATCCAAAGCAACGGACAGAGCACAAGAGAGGTGAAGAAGAGAGTTCAGGCAGGGTGGAGTGGGTGGAGACGAGTGTCGGGGTGCTTTGTGACAGAAGGATAGCAGCAAGAGTGAAAGGGAAGGTTTACAAGACGGTAGTGAGACCTGCTATGATGTATGGTTTGAAGATGGTGGCACTGACAAAAAGACAGGAGGCAGAGCTGGAGGTGGCAGA
>VUQH01055619.1:130934-146382 GCA_015106775.1 Etroplus canarensis | reverse complement strand
GAGTGTTCGTTTTTTTTTTTTTTTTTGGCCAGGCAGTGTATGTTACATTTTAAAGCTTCAGTAAATTGAGCTAGAAATGAAAGTAATCGGTTAAATTTAATCAGTAATAGACTGTGAAGTAAACTGTGTATTTCACGAATAGTTTTAATACAGTAAACTATCTGTTAACTTCTATTGGATGTACTTTTTACTAGTTGTCTTAAATATACAAATGTGTATTTATTGAATGTTCATGTAATCACATGCGTATATGTATACACACACACACACACATACACACACACAAAAGGGTGGAGTTTATTTATTGTTAGTGTGAAAGACATCAAACCAGTTGCTATAATCTGTGTGCGTGTGTTCAAGAAGCTGTAAGTGATTGTGCTTTTCCAGTTGAGCAGAACCATTATTGCTGTCTGTTCTGCAGATATGATCTGGCATCAAGAGGCTAGAGATTTCTTGGTGATGTGGTGAGATCTTAATAATCTAATTAATAGAATTTATAATTGCTAAGCATATAAACTAGCTCCCCAAGGTCGCCATGTGACCACTAAAAGCAGATCCCTGAAAAGCCTCGCTTTCTTCAGGAATGCTGACGAGACTACACTTGACGTGATGTGAGGCAAGATGCCATTGGCGTTTTTGTCTTCTTTTTTAAGGTAAATCGGGTAATTATGAACCAACGTATGCAGCAGCGAAGTTGGTTCCATCATTATAAAGTTTTTGCTGATTTCTGCCGTGGAAATTATAGACAGCAAAGGTGACAGACACAACAGGGTGTCACCATGAATGTATATGATCCCACAGTCAATTTGGTTTTTGTTTCATGCAGATCTGAGGAATAGTTAATGAGATGTGGGTAAAAATTTTACAAAAATGCCACCTGGTGTCCAATCAGTATTTTAAAATGGCTGAAAATCCAATCAGTTCCACACCTTGTGGAAGACTGTCTGTGCCAAAAATGAAAATTCTGCATAGTTTTGCATTATTGCATTTTCACAAAGGATTTGTGGTGGTAGTGATGGTGGCATGGTGTCACCATGAAAGTATATGATCCCACTATCAAATTGGTTTTAGTTTTGTGCAGATTGGATGAATTGTCAGAGATATGGCTAAAAATTTTACTTTTTCACTGATTTCAGCAGCAATGGTGGCCAACACAACATGGTGTCATCATGGATGTGTATGATCCCATTGTTAAATCGGTTTCCGTTTCATGCAGATTGGAAAAAGAGTCACAGATGTGGCTAACAAAAAGTAAAGATTTTTTGACATAACTCCACCTAGCGGCAAACCCATGTTTCCAAAATGGCTGAAAATCTAATCCATTCCAGATATCATGGAGGTCTATCATTGCGCCAAAATTCAAAATCCTGCATCAAAGATTTTACACTATTTTGATGGCACAAAGGATTTGTGATGGCATTGCTGATGAATCCATCATATCCCCCCTTTTCGGGGCTATAATAATTGATTATTAAAATGTGTTTTTATAACTGCAGATCTGATCAGTTAATCACAACTGAATATAAAAAACAAACTCCGTTACTCTGTTGTCTTTGAAGTTCACTTGTTACCTGAATGATATTTTAACATTATAGCTTTCACCAGGCTAGCGTGGCTTAACATGGACATCACAGTCCAAGATAGATGATATTGTAGACATTTGTATATGAATTTTAATCTTGGTTTTAGAGTTTTTACTCCCCCCTCAATTTATATGGAGCCTATATTATAATATAATTTAAATATAATATAATATGAGCAAACAGGCCCAAACTGATAGAAGTTTCTATTAGTTTGAGAGGGATGAAATTTGAGAAACCTTTCTACCATGTAAAAATTTAAACCTGAGAACTTTGTGGTTGCATTATTTCTGTGCACGCCCTCCATTTGTGTAAATACGTGTAGATATACACTTTTCCTTATGTAAGCGGAACTGGTTGTCTGTGGAGATTTAAAAAAAAGAAAATCCAAGCCTTGAAATTAACGGAAAGCAAGACAATAACTACATTTACTGCACTGAACAGGCAGTAGGTAGCCACTGGAAAAGAATTGTGCAGGACATATTGGACAGTTTTTCATGCATCACACTGATTGAATGTATCTGCACATGTAAATGCTGGACTGTATTTAATCACAATAAATGTAAACAGTTGCCTTGAAACTCTTCAGTTGGAAGGACTTCAATATGACAATGTGAATGGATAAAATGTGTACATGTTACCACAGACACTGATTTCCAGCTGACCTTGGGGCTGCTGATTAACCCATCTGTAATACAGAATTTTAATTGAGTAAATTAATATTTTATTTTTTCCCATAGCTTTTCTTGATCTTTTGGGAGTCGTGTGCAATTTGTAAGAATTGTGAATTTTACTAGCATTACTCCATCCTCATGCTGATTTTAATTTTGCTGCTTCTGATGTTGAATCTGCAGTTTACTTACTGTAATTTGTTGTGACTTACAGTGTCCTCTACACATGTGGTGGTTACAATCTAGTATGACGTTTGAGCACATGAACACTGCTTCTGCTTAGTCACTGGCAGAAGGAAATGTGTATTTTATTTGTATGTACAGAGTCATTCCAGACAGACTGCTCAGTCATTTTTAAATTTTAACACTATCTTCACCATTTCCTGTATCCTAGATAAAAATGTATTTTTTTCTTGTCCTCTTATTCTGTCTTCTATGCTTTTCATTTTCAGGACCAGTTTGATAATCTGGACAAACACACCCAGTGGGGTATTGACTTTCTTGAGCGCTATGCTAAGTTTGTCAAGGAGAGGCTGGAGATAGAGCAAAACTACGCCAAGCAGCTACGGTACACTCACGAACAATGACACATACATAAAGATAAAAACACGAATTCATCTTCAGGAGACACACTTTAACTGTATATTTGTCTTTCTCTCAAACACACACTGGGAAATCATTTATGGCTAATGGCTGATTTTTGGTACTGTGTTGGTCCTACAGAGAGCCAAAGCACAGCTTAGCAGACAATTGTCTCCATATTGTGGGTGACCAGGGGGCAGTGCTGTTGGTCCTTCAGCCAGCTGCATTGAAGAGTGAAGTTTTAATATGCAAAGAGCTGAAGTGAAATCAAGTGTTAAAAACAAGTGTTAACTGCAGCCACTGTCCGTACTTTTTATGCAGTTTTTTTTCTTCTCGCACTTCTCCTTCTACTTCAGGGGTCTCAAACTCCTGGCCCTGCCCACTCCTTCTGGCCCTGGCCCTGGCCCTAGTTCCAGTTCCGGTCCACGATTTGATGTCAAAATATAATTATATAATGGAATTTTACCACATTGAGTTATAGAATTGCAATGTGGCCCTTTAAAGGGCTGAATTACATGATATTTTGACATCAAATCGCAGACCTGAAGTAGGGGGTGGGTCCATAAGCAGCCTGTGAGCCAGGAGTTTTAGGCCCCTGCTCTATGCTGAGAATTCCACCATTGCTCCCTTTCCTGTTCTAGCCCACTTTTCAACCAATCCATGCACAGCGTCATCCACATCCACATCTGCTACACGTTCTGTGTGTGTGTTTTTTTTGTTTGGTTTTTTTTTGGGAGGGCTGCATGCAAGCACCTCTGCTTTGGCTGTGTGTAGGCAAATACCTGTGCAAAGGGACGCAATTGCAGTACTATAAATTAGCTTTGAGCGTGTAATAGTTCAGCTTTTTTTTGCAACAGATCAGACTACTGTAAATGCTGTTACTCCTGGCACTGTATCCCAATCTAATATATTATTACCTTATGAGGCCAAAGGACTGACGAACTAAGAATATGATCTGTCCATCCACAGTTCACAAAAATTACTACTGCTCATAGAGTATTGGTAAGATTTTAGTGAAACTTTCACACAGTGATCATGTAATGGGGTCATCATCGAAACTGTGCTCAAGGTCGAGGTTACATCTGCACGTTTCCATTTTTGCAAGAATCACTACAAGAATCAGATTGTAATGCTCATTAGGTTTATTCATGGCATAAAATCCTAACCCTCTGGAGGCTAGGGTATAATTGGCTGTTTTTGACTACTTTTGAGTTTACCTTTATATTTCACCTTAAAAACTGTTTATCTTGCCTTGTTTGGTGCCATTTTTTTTCATTACACTTTTTTTAAAATTTCATTTTGACACTTGACCTGAAATCACACAATAACATAAAACCCGAGTTGGATTTATTCTACTCAGAAAATCACAAACATGTTTAACGAACCATTTATAGCTTAGAATGAAAAAATAAAAATGTAAATTTTTAAAAAACTCATGTCCAAATTTAGCAAACAATAACGTAATATACAGCTTTTACATTAAAATTGAGCCAGTGTCTTAGACATTTTTTCGTACAACTATTTACAAAAAAATCAGGTGTCACAATAAGATGCCACACAAATTATTTGTGAGACTCCAAAAAGTTTCTGTCTGCCACAATGTCACAAATTCCAAAACACTCCTCCGCACCCCGCACTCCAAAGGCACAGAAAGATCATGGCATAAATTGTTTATCATAAGTCTTGTTTTACTTGGCCTATCAACACAATTTAAAAACGGGTATATAGCTTGAATTCTGGACTTTGAACATACGTTGAAATGGGGACTCAGTGAGTCTGCTTCAGCTGCATCATGTGATTTGGATGTACCAACATGTCCATCAACTCCAGAGGGTTAAGCCAGGTTAGGGCCATTGAAGAACTAGGGCCATTGTCCTGAATGTGACCGTTTGTGGCCCTCCTGGACTTGTTAATCCATTTTAATTCTCATTACAGCCAACCAGTGATTGTCAGTTTGTTTCTGTACTTCACACGCCACCGTAACCTGTGAATTGTGGTGGCTCATGAGCTGTTGGAGCTACTACATCACTGGCGTTCTAATATTGTATTCCTTGGTATAATACAGCTGCATGTGCACATTTCTGAGCATTAAGGGCAGTAAACCTACCAATAATAAGTGGCTCTTCTTAAAAGCCAGCCAGCATGAAGTAATTTGTTTGATGCAGTGGACAGAAGATGCAGATTTTTTATGTGGTCTGGCTGAGACATGCAGGATATTACACCGATGGCCAATCATAGATGGCAAGCAAAATTTTAAAAAATAATATAAAGCAGTGCAATATTAATAGGAAAGAATTCAGGAGATAAATTGATATAAAATGGAAAGAACAAGCAAAATTTATTAAATGTAAAATATATTTTACTGGTGTAAAAATACAATTTAAAAGAAAAATGATTATGTGTGTGTTTAGCTGTGTTTGCCTCAGACAAACTGAACTTAAATGTTAATGCACTGTTATTTTTGTTAGAGACAACCTGCCTTTGTCTCCAGAATGCTCACAGTCTTACATGTAATAACACCAACACTTTGCAGAACAAACCTTTATTAGAAAGGTGACTCATAATGTGTCTATTTGCTGTATTTGTTGTTGATTCCAGTGTTTCAAATCCTCTCCATATCTGACTGAGTACAAACCCTGTAGAAATCCTCAAAAACCAGCAGAGTCCCAGTGGTGGCTAATTTGTGATTTCAAAGGGGGGAAGTCTCTTCTGAATAGATAAGACGCACATGCACATATGCAACACACACGCACACACACGCACACAGAGCTCCAGTTTTGAAGCCTGAAGATCAAAGGTCTGTGTGAAACATGTTTCAGAGAAATCAGCCAGAAACTCCTTATTATGTCAACACACACATACATTCCTTGGCACTCTAGTTAAATGATTATAACATAGTTAACTGTAGTCTGTATGGTCAGAACCTGAGGGGATGAACAGATAAAGACTTTGATGTTTAAACCTTACATTAAACCTTTAATATGCTGAGATTCTCTTTCTGTGTGTGCGTATGTACAGGTTTACTTGTCTCTCTCAACCAGGCTTAAAATATCTGATAGAGGTCTGCTTTTCTCTCTTTTCTGTCAGGAACCTGGTAAAGAAGTACTGTCCCAAAAAGAAAGATGATGAGCCAAGGTGAGTAACAGTAAATGATGTCTGCCCTTAGAGTCAATCTTTCTGCTTTTGTTCACTGATTGTAAGAGCAGAAAAGGTCTGATGAACACTTGATAATTAATGTTTGACTGTTTGAGGATCCAAAAACTGTTTGTAACTCCACACAGTCTGCAGGTTTACCAAACAGGTTAAATGGTCATATAACAAGACACCATGGTGTGCTTATGTGAGCTCATTTGCAGTCTTTATGTTGTAAGCATAACCCTCCGCTGAATCATGAGTTTTTCGATTTATGAAAAGAAAAGGCTAATAAACTAATACGCTACCAGTTGATGAAGGTTGATGTCTTCCAAGCAAGTTTGTGAGAATAAGCAGCTTTTGTATTGAAATATTTGGAGTTACAGTTGTGATAGAAAGTTGACCTACACTCCTCATGGACATATTTTAGCTGTCTTAAGCATTTAATAATCTCTCTCAGCTGCTCATTTTCTGGGGCTGAATGATTGCACAGCATACATCTTTAGGGGTCAGAAATACCCTCAAAATTATATATACACAATCAACAACATACAGGCACCCTCTTAGAATATTAATTCAGAGATTCTCAAAATTCCAAAATGTATTTTTACTTTTTGTTAGTGATTGTGATTGACCACAGTTGGTAGCTTCTCTGCGCCAATATTCCACAGCAGTCATCGGACCAGCCGAGTAAAATAGGGAAAGCCCAAGGAGCTCAGTGCAAGTCTGGAAAAGAGGATAATAGATTTGCGCAAGTCTAGAATATCTCTTGGAACTATTTCTAAAGTGCTACACATTCCCCGGATCATCAGTTCAAACAACTAGCTACTTTGCCAAGATCTGAAAAAGACCCAAACTGTCACCCTGAGATGAGATGGTACAGATGGTCAGAAAAACAAAAACCACTAAGACATCAGTGAAACATCAGTGCCACTGTCTACTGTCAAACAAGTTTCACATCTCTATGGACTCTGAGACTGACTCAGAAGTTGCTGATTCAACCTTCAAGCTCAACAAGGAGTTTATAAATGATCACAAGGGCAAGAAAAAAACCTTCTGGAGCAAGTTTAATGTTAAGATGAGAAATTACTTGAGAAGGAGTTTGTTTGTAGGAGTACAAGTGAGGTGTTCAGCCCCAAGAACACAGTACCAGCTGTTAAGGAATGTCAGGTTTGTACCAGGAAAGCAACAATTTTAAATGAATTCTTCTAATCCTTACTGGAAGAGTGGTCAAATAGCAACCAGGATCATGCCAAAAGCTTGGTGATAACAGAAGCACCTGGTCAAGGTGCAACTTGCCTAGGGACATTTAATTTTTTATTATCTAAAATTAATTATAATTATATACATAAAAGCCCTGTGTTTGTTTCAGAAAATCCCCAAAATGAAACTTTTTGAACCAAATTACACGAAGTTTTTGTTACATTAAAACATGTACGTGTATTGTGCAATCATTCAGCCCCAGAAAAAGACCAGTTCACAGAAATCCTTGAAAGCCTATGATTGTTAAAACGTTCACATTTCATGAATATATGTAAACTGCCAACCGCAATCGTATGCATCATGTGTCCTTTCTGTTTTGTCAACACAGCAATATAAAGTTACAGTATGTCCACAGACACAGACTCTTTACCCCAGTTTTGGTGGAATTTAGACATAACTGTAAATTATAGCAAAAATAATTTTAAGCAAGGAATAATGTTTAGATATAGTCTGTTTAGAGATTAGCCTTTAGATTGAAGTTTCCCCCTTGAGTGACCTCTTTAATTGACACGTGACATGTAAAAGATGAACAAAGACTGGGCATGTTCTGTGCAGTCTTAATCATGTGTTAATTATGTGCCTGTGCAGGTTCACGTCATGTCTGTCTTTCTACTCTATACTCAATGAACTTAATGACTATGCTGGTCAGAGGGAGGTGGTTGCAGAAGAGATGGGTCACAAGGTTTATGGCGAGCTGATGAGGTACAGCCAGGACCTCAAAGCTGAGAGGAAACATGTGAGTACAGTCACAAGTTCATACTTCACTGCTTCTGCTGTTTATGGTTTATTTTCAGCAGTTTGCAGTGTATTTATTGTTAATTAAGATCACATTTGTCAAAGAAACTATTGCCTCTTGTCATAAAACGGATGTTGCTGTTTGGCTCTGCCATGTTGCCCCATATGAATTTGTTTTCTGCTTGGCTTTACTCAAATGGATAAATATGCTGGATGTGATGTTAACCATCTGTCTTTTCAACCATCTGCTGATGGCAAAAACTGAAAGTGTAGAGCCACGTGTTTTGGAAAAACAGCGCCCTCTTCTTGTTTTCCACTGTATAGCAAGCCATCACATCTCAGTTCATTTTCATAGGCACAGTGTAGAGTCAGGATCGTGTCACACTGAAGTCTTAAACCCACAATTTTTTTTTTTGTGTTGGCTTGTTGTATTTGGAAGTTGAAAGATGGTTGTCAAAAAGAGGTTAAAATCTGAAATAAAAAGCCTAATTAAAATAATACTACTAATACTACAATAATACTCTGAAAAAGGCGCTTCAGCTGACACCTTCTAAATCCCTTTCATGACTGTGTTCGCTAAAAGGATTTAGAAGTCATCATTGGCTCAGCCAATCAGATTTTTCTCAGGCTGGTCATTGCAAATCCTTGAGACCTTGGCTGCAAATGCTTTTTACTCTTTAGTTTTCAGCTTACTCTCTGGAACAGATAACAGACCCAAGAATCTCAAATTGTGTACTAGCTCATAATACTAAGAGGTCAGAAATATAACTAAGCAGAAGACCCATAAAAGCAATGAATGAAACCTTAAAAAGAAAGCTATAGTGCTCATTTTGAGCTCCATATATTTAGTCTTGGACTCTACTACAGTTGCTTTCCAAGGTTCACAGTTTACGGCTGTTTTAGCTCATCTTCCTTCAAGGTCACAGCCCTTAAGACAGTTTTGCTTCTGACTGGCTCCCCCTTACAATCAGAAGATATGAACAGGCAGATGGGCCTGCCTGTGACCACGAAAGGTATGGCAGCCCATATCCTTAAAATGGAAGGTGGGCCATATTAAGGGGACATTGTATGTCTAACAGATATCCCTTCTGTTAAATGTACAGATCCAAAAATAGAAAATCATTTAGAGCAGTCTGAAGCCTGAGCTTTACTATACTCTCTTCATTATATGAAACTTTGGCCATGTTTAATATGAGCATCCATGATCGTAAATATAGGACTCAAACTAAGGAGAATAATAGCTTAGAATAGTTTCTCCTTTTGTATCTGCGTGCTGTTCAGTCTGTAGTCCATCTGCTAAGGTATCACTTCTGAACTTTTAACCACATCAGATGGTTCTCACTAGTGCATGTCAATGGACCCATCTCCATGATAATTAAGCAGACTCAGTCCACTGATTTTTACAGGGAGGATATTTATTGCTGGTCCTTTAGATAATCTGGTCCTGTAACCCCAGCTCCTTTCTTTTATGTTGATTCTTATTGTGTATGTGACTGTGTCAGAGTCCACTAGTTTTTTTATATGTACACATATTTATATATGTATTTTCTTGTTTTTGTGTAAATGTCTCGTGTGTGTGTGTGTGTGTGTGTGTGTGTGTGTGTGTGTGTGTGTGTGTGTAAATGAACAGCATCTACAGGAGGGCAGGAAGGCCCAGCAGCATTTGGATCACTGTTGGAAACAGATGGACAATGTAAGTGAGGAGAGAGGAAAGAGGAGAGCGGGAGCAAAAATATAGTGTTTAGTGTAAATGTCTGCTCAGGACAGACAGCGCCATTCATCTCATACTTGTTTGCATGAGGAATGAAAGAAATGCTAACAAGGGTAACGGAAGGACAAATAGGGATCCACTTAATCCCCCATTTCCAGGCATTACAATATTTAGACAAGAAAGAAATATGGCATTTCTGGGTGTTTTGTATATGTTTTTATTTCAGCAATTTCTCTGGGGGTGCTCTCTGCTACAGTGCCCCAATTAATAGAAAATATAATATTTAAACATATGCTTCTGACTGTGAAAAGACAGCTGGATTCTTTTCTTCTTCCTGGCATGCTCCCCAGTCTACAGGGACCGAGGACAGGGGCCAAGACCAGCAACACACTCAAAAAACACACATTCACAGAGACCTCAGTGCAGATCAACCCCTCCCAAAACAAGGCAAAGCCATGTGCCACATTTGGCCCCTGACAACCTTCCTTTTGGCTCCTTAAAGGCTCCAGAGAGAAAGAGGAGAGATTCCATTTGTTCACTTCTGAGGTCATTCAGTTGCATTGGCTGAGTTATTTTATAACAAACTGCTCATCACAAGACACAGACTTAATCACAGCAACTCCAGAAGAGCTAAACAGCTAATCACTGCTTGTTAAATTAATAAAGAACGCATATTGTGTCACATTTTCTACCCTGTAACCCATGAATTTAATTTACTGATGCACATTCACTTGAGAATGTTTCAGTGTGTGGACTGCATGACTTTAATGGTGACTACCTAGTGACTGGACTGTAATGTCTCAACTATTCGCTGTGTTTCTTTCACTACTGATGTAACCCAGATGGCCTGGCAGGAAACACACTATCTCCCTCTCTGATTCATCTCCCTCTCATTCACATATTTTTTCAGTTGTTTTTACTGAGACATGAAATGGAGACACCATGAAAAAGTTATGTAATCTTTACTTTTCTTGATTTACTGAAAATTTTGCCTTTTATTTTCTTTATTTTAGAGTAAAAGGAAGTTCGAAAGAGAGTGTAGAGAAGCAGAGAAGTCCCAGATGACCTATGAGCGGCTAGATAATGACATCAACGCCACCAAATCAGAGGTGGAGAAGGTAGGGAACTCCCACCTGTAACACCGCAGCTGTAAATTATACCTTTATCTGTGAGGTGCTGTGAAAAACTGTCCTCAGTTTCTGTCTTTTGTTATCACTGAAAATAACTGCATATTGACCTCATTCTACAGCTGACATTCAACATTTGATGAATACGCCCTATTTGAGTTAGTGTGTAATGGTTTCCTATGAAATTATGCTGTAACTTTTACTTACAGGCTTGTGAAAAAGAAAGTTGAAAAACTAAGTCCACCCTTATTTTTTTCATAGGGATTTATAGGGTAAGTAGTAGCCAGCTGCTGCTAATTAAAACATACAACTTCAGAATGTACAATGCTCAAAGAAATTGCAAAAAAATCCAAAAGACCTGTATCTCGGACTTGTTAGGCCTCAGTTAGCATGTTACACGTTAAAGGTCATAATAGTAGATTTAGAAAAATACTGAACAAGTATGGCTTGTTTGGAAGGGTTGCCAGGAGAAAGCCTCTTCTCTAAAAAAAATAGAAAAGGAAGAAAAAAAACACAACAACATGGCCAAGGTTTTCAAAGCTACATATCCATTGGACAGATGAGAGTCATAATGCACAGCAACCTTGTTTGGCAAAAATAAAACATAGTTTATTAGCACCACTTGTCAAGCACGGTGGTGGAGGGGTTATGATTTGGGCTTGTTTTGCAGCCACAGGACCCGAGCACCTTCACTGTCATTGAGTTGACTGTGAACTCCTCTGTATACAAAGGATTCTATTGTCAAATGTGAGGCCTCTCATATTGGGTCATTTAGCAGTGCAGTGATCCCAAGCACACCAGCAAATCTACATTAGAATGGCTTTAAAAGAAACTCAGTCAAAGTCCAGACCTTAAGAGAGCTGTGCATAAACAAATGCCCTCAAATCTCAATTAACTTTAACAATATTGTAAAGAATAAAGGGCCACAGGTCCTCTACTATGATGTGCATGTCTGATAAAGTCATACAGAGAACACATACTTATATTTACTGCTGCTAAAGGTAGTTCTACAATCTACTGAATCATGAAATAGGCTTAGTTTTACACAGGACTGGATGAAGTCCCGTGTAAATTTTTTTTCCACATGACTGTACGTAACACTTACTGCATAATTAAACCTGCTAGGTGAAGGTATAACTTGAAGTAAAATGGAACGTTCCGAATAGAATTAAAACCAATGTTGTCTTTACAACACTTTTAATTTTGTGGAACCATGGAAGCAGCAGGAGATGTAGACGTTTACTCTTATACATCTCATTACACCAGATTGTTTTAGCTTTAAGTTGTAAACAGGAATTCTCTCTGCATTTGTTTGTTGTGTTTGTATTGCTGAATAAATTTGATGGCTCCTGAAACACAACTTTCCCTCCTTTTTAAAAGGAAAAAATATTACATTTGAGATGCTGCACCAGTTTAACTTGTCCAAGCACTATAATGCATGCAATTTACACGTGATTTTCCATTGGTCACACTGCAGGTTGGTGGGACTTTGATAAGTGTTTATGTCGTATTCATATACATTTAACTGTTCAGGCCAAAGCTCAGTTCTACGCCCGCACTCACATGGCTGACGAGTGTAAGAACGAGTACGCTGCCCAGCTCCAGAACTTCAACGCAGAGCAGTGGAAACATTTCAACAATGCCATACCACACATTTTCAAGGTAAATGAAACATGTTGAACCTTTAGTTGTCAGTACTTGAATAAGCATTTTGAGCATTTTTTTTATCCTTATGGTGTTTGAATATTAGAAGTTGTTACTGGTTTCAAAAAATCAGAAATTGAATAAATGTTTAACAATAGCTGATACCAATTTTAGACAGTGGACTTAGCATTTAAATTTGCTTCAAATTTTTACTGAAATTGTAAAAAGCACCGTTAACCTACTTGCCACCTCTTTTTAAAGTGATGCCTTTACAGGAGTCCCTCTTGTGCTGTAAAGGTTTGAAATTCTGTTCCTCTGTCTCTGCTTTTTGGGCACCAGTTCAAAATAATTACATTAGATGTTCAGTAGCTAAAAAGTCTTAACTTAGCCTTCCAGAGGATTAAAATTTTCTTTAGGAATGGCTAAAATTCCTGTTTGGAGACAATATTTCCTAAGTTTTAGGAAGTAATAGTATAGCTGTGCGGTCGTGTTGGAAAAATGTATTTTATTATATAGCTTAGACCCTATCTGGCCTTCTGCTGTAGTTATAGGCTAGTTTAAATCTTACATGATTGGTAAAAAAAAATCTATGTTAAAATTGTGTCCTGCATATTTGAAATAGTAAGCATCGGCTATAGTGAGGTTGGGACCAGACAGAGTCCTAGATACAAGTGTTGCCACTTTGCAACCATCATGGTAACACCCTCTGGCAGCTACTTCACAGCTTTTAAATGATAAAATAGTCTATTCTAAAATAGTTGCCATAAAACGAGTCTAAAGGGGCCATAATGTGAGGTCTTGAATGTTTTAAATGAGCGTGCCATCAAACTGATGTTTACTTACCTCATCACCTTGCAGGGGCTTGTGGATGTGTATGTTTGAGCAGTGTTTGGCTTGTTGCTCGTGTTGATTCCTTTTCCTCTGCTCTCTGACAGAATCTGCAGAACATGGATGAACGTCGGACGGTGAAGCTCGGAGAGACATATCGAAGCTTTGCTGAGGCAGAGCGGAGAGTCATTCCCATCATCTCCAAATGTCTGGAGGGAATGGTTTCAGCTGCTAAAGCTGTAGATGAGCGAAAGGTATGTAGACGAAGAAATAAGAGATTGAGGGTATTGCTAGCATCTTCAGAAATCTGTCTTCTATTTTAAGTATTGGTATTTGCATAGAGACTGAAAAACTTATTTTCCTTGTTTATCCTCCCTGCTTCCCAGGATTCAGCTATAGTTGTGGAGTCATTTAAGTCTGGCTTTGACCCTCCTGCTGACTTCCCCTTTGAAGACTTCAGTCAGAATTTGAGCCGAACGGGCTCAGATGGGACCATCAGCAATACTCCCAGAGGGGAAAGAGACCGAGATGGGGCGCCGGGGCCACGATCCGACCCGAAACCCCCTATGGGCCGAACCAAGAACAAGCTCTGGCTGTTTGGGAAGAAACCGAAGGTACAGGGATGTGAGGGATGCTCATTTTATCTTCACATTAATAAACAAATATTTATCACCACTGTTCATGCGAGCCTATTAAATAAGAACTCTAAAAATTAACATTTCATCTTTTCCTGAGGATATTTTCTTTAAAATATTGCATTTCTTTACTAAACGCAACCTTTATCAGGGCTCCCATAGTGGACTGTACATACATTGTGTTAATCACATCACAAGATATATCCTGCAAAGGAACATCATACAGCTCTATTAGTAACATCTTGTTTTGCCCATCCCTACACTATTAAGCATGGATTTTTCTCTCACAGAATCACTTTTTGCACACTTCCACATACTGTTATTGTTATTTCCTCATGTTTAATGACTTTTTCTGTGTAATGATAACTCTTAAATCCTTCATCCAACACATTCTTTGGACCTTGCCCCTCTCCAGAAAGACCGTGCTGCTCAATCATTAACCATCTGCTGTTGGTTTTTTGAGCGTCATCCGCTTCCTCACAGTATCAGGAGCCTGTGTGATGGATAGGGTGTGTTTTTGTGTACACAGATTAGCTTAACTGTTCCCCATTAAGCCCACTACATTTTCATATGATTTATGTACAAATTAGAATTTTTAAAGCCCTTAAAGATCATAAGTATTACTTCAGAACATTAAACAACTAATTAGGTAAGCTGTACTCAGAGGTAAAAAGGCTTAATTGGGTTTTATTTCTTAAGAATGTGAATTTAAGTGGACAGTCTGCTTCTTTATGATTGTGTGGGTATGATTTAATATCACTCCTTTTCATTTGAGCCCCATCCACTTCAGGTAGAAATCTTTAAACCAAAACTGAGCTCAATTTGCAGCAACTAACAGTGCTCATGTTGGGTTTCATCACTCATTTGAAGAAGTCCATTAAGAAAATACAGATAAATGGAATATATAGCAGGTTATCGCCAAGTTAAACCAGAAAAAAACATGTACAGTTTGTTCTTGTGTTTAAATACGGAGTGGTGTAGTGGTTGGCCCTGTTGCCTCATAGGTACTTAGTTCAAATCCACCAACCAGCTGGGGCCTTTCTATATGGAGTTTGCATGTTCTCCTAAAGGCCTATATGGGTTTTCCTAGGTACTCTGACTTCCTCCCACTGCCCAAAGGCATCCGTGTTTGTTTAACTGGTGATTCTAAAATGACAATAGGTGGTAATTGTCTATCTCAATGTGTTAGTCCTGCAATAGACTGGTGACCTGTCTAGGGTGTACCCCCTCTTTCACCCTGTGGCAATTGGGACTGGCTTTAGCCCCCCCCCATGACTTTGAATTGGACAAGTTATGAAGAAAATGAATGTATGGACTTTGGCTTCCAATGATTATGAAAATAAGATAATCTAGATTTAAAATAGTTACTCTCTTTAATTTTTTCTCCACTACAAATGTTCACTAACAAGTCTTGTGTTATAAGTCAAGAAAATCTTTTTTTAAAAGCACTATGCCTTTACACCTCTTTCTGCAGGCTTTGGAAGTTGGGAATGTACTTTTTTTTTTTTTTTTTTTAAGGAGTGACATTAAATGGGAAAAT